>CM065329.1:5763078-5835206 GCA_033032175.1 Saturnia japonica
TAATCCAAATCGACTACGGCATAAATATCAAGAATATATGAGCGATGACATCTTGGCTGAACTATGACGACAAAACCCGGACTTATTTCAATGAAGAAATTTTGAACAAAGCTTTGATATTGATAGAAGATAAATGTTTAGCAATATCTAACCAAACGTTAGTACAACTAGGTGTTCAATCTCCTAAACGAAGTAATTTGGATGCTATGAACAGTGAATTTTTAAGAGAAAAAAATTATAATATCGTCGAATTGGGGCTTTACATCCAACACAATAAACCCTTATTAATTCGTAGTCAAAAACAGGTATATGATATAATAATGGATTATTATAGAAAACAGCTAATATTTGAGACGCAACTGGCGGCACCGGGAAAACATTTTTGATCAATTTAATGCTAGCTAAAATCCGTGCAAATAAAGAAATTGTTCTAGCCCTGGCATCATCGGGGATAGCGGCTACACTCATGGATGGTAGACGAACAGCGCATTCTGATTTGAAATTACCCTTAAATGTAGCTGACTATGAATTTCCGGTATGTGATATCACAAAATCATCAGCACGTGGACAAATATTGAAACAGTGCAAAGCCATTATATGGTACGAAAGCACAATGGACAATAGAAAATCACTAGAAGCACTCAATAGAAAACTTCAAGATTTACGCGACAACACGAATATAATGGGAAGAGTTGTTGTTAACACGATCTGGTGATTTTAGTCAAACGCTTCCTGTCATTCCCAAATCGACGCCAGCAGATGAAATTAATGCGTGCTTAAAGAAGTTGTCCATATGGGAACATGTAAAAATAATCAAATTAGCAACGAACATGAGGGCGCAGATTTCAGGAGATGTTTAGAAGAACTATTGCAAAGGGAGGATCCTCCGACCAGACGGGTGCTATGTCTGGCGGGCAGCTGCCCAACGGTTGTAGTCGGGTTCTTGTATATATACTATATTGAAGAGTTAATTTCTATAGCGCGATGTAGGGATGCGTCGTATGTGGCTCGATAGATGCCGCTGTATGTCGCTATGAAGATGTCACTACAGATGAAAAGGCACAAAACATTTCTGAAAAACTTTTACAAATAGGAGAAGACACCTATCCAATAGACGAAAATACTGGCCTAATAACAATAACTAATGAGTTATGTAATGTTTCTGAAACACTTGAACAACTTATTAATGAAGTATATCCAAATATTGTTGAAAATTATACCAATTCAGGATGGTTACGCGACCAAATAATTCTAGCCACGAAGAACGACATCAACAACATCATCCAGAAATGATTCCGGCAGAAGAAAAAATTTAAATGTCAATTGATACAGTCACTGATGAGCTATAAAGCTCAATTTTCGTACTGAATTTTTAAATTAATTAAATGTTCCAGGAATGCCATTACACACTCTTCAATTAAAAATTGGTTAACCAGTTATTTTATTACGAAATCTGAACTCGCCGAAACTGTGTAATGGTACGAGACTCTGCATCAAACAGCTACAAAATAACGCCATCGAAGCCAGTATAATGACTGGTATAGGAAAAGGAAAGATAGACCTTTAATATGAAATGAATTACCCTTTACTTTTAAACGCTTACAGTTTCCGGTGAAGTTGGCTTACAGCATGACTATTAATAAAGCACAGAGCCAAACATTCCAGTACTGTGGAGTTGACTTAAGAGAACCATGCTGTGCACACGGCCAATTATACGTCGCATGCTCTGTAGTAGGATCACCTCGAAATTTGTTTATTTACAGTCGGAACAACAAAATTATAAATGTAGTGTATAAGCAAGTGTTGTAAAAATAAATTCAAAACAAAAGATAATACTAAAATAAAAATGTTAATGTATAATATATAATGTAACAGGTAATATGTATATGAATAATATAATATGTAAATATGTATATAAAACATCAATCTTTCATTTACTAAATTTTTTCTTAAAATTCTGTTACTTCGTTAATTAGTTTACTCTATTACATATAGTCTATATACACCGCATGTTTAATGGTCGAATAAGTCTCTCAATATCGAAAATAGAAATTTATAATATCTATGTTAAAAAATGTATCCTTATATATTTTATATACCATTAAACATGTGATATATTTTAACCCGAGCAACGCCGGGTTTCGCTGCTGCTGCTGTTATAATAGTGCTACAGGGATGTTAGCTGTGTTTGCGAGCCACAACGAGGAAACTGTTCTTGTTTTTCTCCGGGCTATCACACTTTGCTGAGCACCAGCAGGGAAAAACGAATAACTGAATCCGTTGACAAATTATATCCACTTACAAATAGGCCAATTTTCCCTGAATGTGTACCAAGTGAAGAATTATCTCGTGTAGATATCGAAGAAATGGTTTTATATGATTCAGCTGACATGGAAAACATAAAGGTCTTGAAGAGTGTTCATCGAATTCTCTGAATTTAAATTTAATAGATATTGATGCAACGCCTTTCGTTATACTGCCAGACGATAAAGAAACTAATTCCCCAGGACTCAGTTTTGTAAAGAATAAATCCAAAAAGGTCAAGTCTGAGCCAATTCAAAGTACAAAGTTCCTAAAATGCAATGGTTGCAGTTGCTCAATAGTTGGAGCAAAGGGGAAATGTATCGCAAGCAAAAAAATTACTGTAATTGTTGTACCGGTGGCTCTATTTATATTGATTATTTGTGTGATACTTGCATTGATCCCGATAGTTAAGGTAGTGAGACTTGGTTTATGTAGTAGTTTTGTTGCGGACAGCGAGCGAATAACGATAGTGTAATAGTATAAAATGAACAAGTAAATGAAATAATACGTGTTAGGAATAGATATAATAATATGAACTGAATATGTGTGAATATGTGTATTTTAAAACGATTAGAATAAGAATATAGCTAGTTGTAAGTTTAAATGTATAAATTTCACTAGTTGTAAGGATGAACCATGCCAGACTCGGAACATCTGGCATGATGACTCATGGTACTGCCGAGAGCGCGCACACAGGGCGTGCGCGCTCATTGGCTGAGCGACGCCCCGCACGGAATCCATCGCACTACCGGTTGCGAGGCAAAGGGCGAGGTTAAATATAGCGGAGAGGGCGGCAGTACTGCGATTCCGATTTCGACCGCTGAAGTGAACGGACGTGTCCGCTCGCGCTCTCGATCGCTTTCCGAATTATCGCATTCTGCTTGAATTAGTGTACAGTTGTTTGCTCTGATCCACGGACCCGGTCCTAGGCCTGCCGGTTCAGAGTACACATTGTATAGCTAGTTTTTTAAGCTATTTCATTCGCGCTCTGCTTGTACTAGGGTACGACTTGTTTGTTTTGATCAACGGACCCGGTCCTAGGCCTGCCGGTTCAAAGCACACAGTTTTAAGCTAGTTATTAAGCTATACATACCGCGTGTTATAGCGAGGTCGGTGTTATTGTTGTGTAGCGAGTATCTAGGTACTCGTTGCGCGCATAGCGCCGTCTCGCTCGCACATTTCGTGTAGCACTTCGGTGCACACGAAAAAACCGTACTTTTCAGTACGATAATAAACGCGCTTTTCAGCGCGAAATCCTGTTTCAAAAGACACGCAAATCCACGGTTTAGTGGTCGTTCGTCGGATACCTAACGGTGCTAACGAAGACGAACGGGGCGTGACCCGAGCGCTCTCCGGTTACTTCCCTCTGAGGTAAACGATAACTCGGACGGGCCTGGGAATCTTAGCCTTTGCCTTTTTGCATAGTTAAGCCCCAGGTGTCTCCTACCCAACCCTTCCTATCCTTACCATCCATCCTTGTGGTTGTTTGGGCGGAGCCACGGTATATACCGGCCTGCGTCCTCTGCCACAAGACTGCTAGGGACTCCCCTAGGGAAACGATAGGTCCTTTCCTGTGTTTCATTACACCGTGACACACAGGTCTCATTGCTCCGGGCTCGGATAGCCCGTTAAATTCATTCGGCGTACCCCCCTGCCCTCCAGGCAGGGAGGTGAATAAATTCACTTCCCCCGTCCTCCAAACAGCCACCGCGATGGCCGAATCAAAACTCGCGGAACTAGAAATCCGTTTTAGGCAGTTGGAAGCCGAAAACCAGCGCCTAATTAATTTTATGTCTCTTCACATGCCCGAGCTCAGCAATGAGTATAGAAGTAGGTCACAGATGGCGGAGTCGCTACGTCCACCGTCAGCCAACCAGAGCGCCGTTACCGCGCACGCCATCCCCTCCACCTCCGCCGCGATCTCACCCGCCGCCGCGCCACCCGGCTTCACGCGACCCGCCTCGGTCCCCGCGACCGAGTACCCCCACCCCACTAACCTCGCAAGCGCGAGCCACGCCCCTAAGTCCCGAGCAAAATCGCAACAGCGATCTTTTACCCCCGGTCCCTATGGCCGCCCCGCTAAACCCGTTGCCCCCGCGGCAACAAAATCAACACCGGTGTCCAACTCTTTTTCGGCCCTTCCAGCCGAAACAGATATGGATGCCCCATTAAGTCCAACCCCCTCCTCGGAAATGGAACTCTCGCTCCACTTCCAAGAACCGGTCCTAATCCCGACCGAACCTACCGCGGAAAATGACGAATTCACGGTCGTCAAATCCCGCAAACGCGCGCCCCGTGATAGCCCCGTTGAGGAAAACGCGGCTAAAACAACCAAAACGACGAACGGCTCCGCCGCCCCCGCACCCTCCTCCAATACCGACGAACCGATCGTCGGGAAAAATCAAAAACCCCCTCCGATAATTATCCACGACAAAACTGTCTGGACAAAGCTCACCAATGAGCTCAAAACACTAAAAATAGGCTACACCAAAGCCCGTAATACCGCAACAGGTATCTCCCTGACGATGAGCACGTCAAACTGCCATCGCAGATTGACCACCCTCCTCCGTAGTAGGAACATTCCCTACTACACTTACGCCCTCGAAGAGGAGCGTGTCTTACGGGTTGTGCTTCGGCGTATCCCCGTCGAGATATCACCAGAGGAAGTCTTTGCCTCCATAGAAGCCCAAAAATTCCCCATCCGAGAGGTACATCGGATGTACAATAAAGAGAAACGAGCCCTTCCAATGCTCGTGTTAATTTTAGATAAAACGCCTGAGGGCAAAAAAATATTCAATTTGGAAATTGTATGCGAGCTCTCCGGAATAACCGTAGAGCCTCCATACAAAAATTCGAAGCCCTCCCAATGCCACAACTGCCAGTTGTACGGACACTCTGCCCGCAACTGCTTCCTTCGTCCGAGGTGCGTTAAGTGCCTCGAAGACCACCCAACCAGGGAGTGCACGCGTCAGCGTGACTCTAACACCCCCCCGAGCTGCGTACTATGCAGGGAGGAGGGACATCCTGCGAACTATCGCGGATGCCCCAAGGCCCCGCACACCATGCACCCCCGCCGCCCTGGGCAGGCTGCCCCTCAGCGGGCACCCCCCGCCTCAGGGTCCCGGGCGCAGAAACCTCTGCTCAATCCAGAGGTCTTTCCGTCCCTCCCTGCCCCCCGCCGCACTCAGGCGACCGTAGGCCCCCCCGCACCCCAGGTGCAGCCCAAACCCGTGCGTTCGACTCAGAACGCATGGGCCCCCAAACCGCAGCCCCTTATGGCTATGGACATCCCTGCGCCCCACGCTCCAGCGCTCCGCGCCCCAGCACCACGCGCTCCAGCGTCCCGCGCCACCACAATGGATGACCTTATGTTATCGCTCACTCGTGAGCATGAGATACGCGAAATCCTTGCATACAAGGCCCATATGGAGCAGTACGGTTTTGTCGAAACCATAGCTGCCTTTCCCCGGCTCGTAGAGACGTTACAGCGTCTCGATCGCGAAGCCGCCAACCTCAGGCCTCTCAATGGCTAAACTCAAGCCGAGAGGTTTAAACATCTCCTTTTTTAATGCGCGGAACTTATATCCGCAGCGTGATCTCGTCGCGACTTATCTTAAAGATCACCAAATAGACGTTCTCTTAGTACAGGAAACGCTCTTAAAGCGTGCTAAACGCAATCCGAGTATCGCAAACTATAACATCGTTAGAAATGACCGCGACGGCCGAGGGGGCGGCACTCTCATTTACTACAAGCGCTCGTTGTATTGCATGCCGATAGATCCTCCGATACTTACCAATATGGAAGTATCCGTGTGTAGACTAGGAATGACCGATCATCCGTCCATAACGATCGTATCCGCGTACCTCTCACCGACGAAAGTACCTCTCAGGTCTGACCTAGAGAAGCTACTCTCGCTCGGCACATCGGTCATTATCGCAGGTGACCTCAACAGTGGACACACGTCCTTCAACAATTGGAGAGACACCAGCAATGGGGTTATTCTCGAAGGGTTGTCGGACGAGTTAAACTTTGATGTCATAGCGCCTCCCACTCCCACCCACTTTCAAGATCACTGTACACCGACAGTGCTTGACATAGCCCTCCTGAAAAATATCGCGCTTCAGGTACGACTCATTCGGGTTGTACACGAACTCGACTCCGACCATCGCCCGGTCATCCTACAGCTAGGACAACTAGATGACTCCAGCCCTCCTACAGTCACAATGGTTGACTATGCAAAATTAAAACACTACCTCGCGGATAGGCAGTCCTCGCCCAGTCTCGTTAGGGTCCCGGACGTGTTGGAGTCAGTTGCGCACGTAGATCTCGCAATCGACTCCCTAGTTGACCACCTCCAAGTCGGCATCGGAGAGGCCTCGAGAGAGGTCGAAGCGGCGAACGATCGCCGCTTTGTACTCCCTGCCGACGTGCGAGCGTTGTTGACGGAGAAGAACGCTGCGACTCGTGCGCATGACTCTTATCCGACCGATGCAAACCGCGCACGATTACGCGCACTTCAGAGAGCGGTTAAAGCCCGTATAACCGAGCTCAAAAGTCACAGATGGGACACCTTAGTCGAAGGGCTAAGGCCGTCACATCTGACTTATTGGAAAGTAGCCCACGCCCTTAAAATAGACACCCAACCTCGCATGCCCCCCCTCGAAAGGGGTCCCGGCACTACACCCGCTTTCGATACCATCGACAAGGCGGAGTGCCTTGCCGCTTGCTTGGAGAGCCAGTGCTCCCCGAACAGCGTCAAGAACACCGACCGAGTCAGAGACATCGAAGCCCGCGTGGAGGAGCTGAATAAGCCCCCGGCATCAGAATCCCTGTCCCCAGTCACTTCTGAGGAAATCTCTGCCATTCTCAAAAGCCTTAAGCTCAGAAAGTCACCAGGTCCCGACGGTATCAGGAACGAAGTACTCAAACTTCTTCCCGATCACCTCATAGCTCTATTGGTCTGCATATTCAATGTAGCCATAGCCAACTGCCATTTTCCAGCCGTCTGGAAAACGGCCATTGTCATAGGTATTCACAAGCCCGGCAAGAGCACGTCGCTTCCCGACAGCTACCGCCCTATCAGTCTCCTAAATACCCTAGGTAAAATCTATGAGCGGATCCTCCTGAACCGTCTCAAATCCGTAATAGAGGAGAAAAACCTCTACCCGCCTGAGCAATTCGGTTTTCGTGCTAGACATTCTTGCACTCATCAAGTGCACCGCCTCACGGAGCACATTCTGTTTAACTTTTCCGAGTTATCCAAACCCCGTCGCACGCTGGCAGTCTTTTTCGACGTAGCCAAGGCCTTTGATAAGGTCTGGCACGAAGGATTAGTCTATAAGCTGTACTCCCACGAAGTCCCCGATAGATTAGTTAAAATCATCCGCGATTACCTCAAAGACCGCACCTTTCGCTACAGAGTGGAACGTGAACTATCCACACCCCATCCCATACGCTCAGGCGTCCCCCAAGGTTCCATCCTGGCACCTAGCCTCTTCAATCTGTACGTCAGTGACCTACCAAAACTTCAAGAGAAAGTTGAAGTAGGTCTATACGCTGACGATACAGTCATATACTCCTCTCAAAGGCAAACGAGAAACCTCAAATGTAGGATCCAAAGAGCCGTGACCACTCTCGGGAAGTGGTTTAACGACTGGCGAATAGCCATAAACCCCACGAAGAGCGCAGCGGTGCTCTTCGACCAAACCGCCACAAAGATACCGCAAAAACTCAAGGACAATCCCCTTGAACTCTTCGGTAATCCGATCCCCTGGGAAAAGGCGACCAAATATCTAGGTGTAACCCTAGACAGTAGACTCTCCTTTATACGCCACATCAATCTGGTTAGGAAAAGGGCCTCCTGGACCCTCGCCCGACTACATCCTCTGTTATGTGCTGCAAGCAAAATGTCCACGAGACACAAGCTTACGCTCTACAAGATGTGTATCCGTCCGATCATGACATATAGCTGCGTTGCGTTCGCACATATGCCAAGTTATAACTGGGAACGCTTACAAGCCATCCAGAACAAGTTTCTTCACCGCCTTACCGGTGCCCCCTGGTTTGTTCGTATGGAGGATCTCCATAGAGATATGGACCTTCCCTCGATACATGCATACGCCAAACACCTTTCTCGCTCGTATTTCGACACCGCGTCGAACCACGCGAACCCCTTAATAAAAGCGGCAGCTTCTTATGTTCCCGACCCCAACGCCTGCCGGAGAAAACGCCGGCCGCGTAATATATTCACTGACCCGCCCGACCAAACCGAAAAAGCTAACGCGTTCTACGCCGACACCGTCTCTCCAAACAGAGCGTGCCACCGCCCACGCCCGCGTAACCACCGTTCTCTCCGCAGAGGACGGGCGGTCAACTTCGCTCCCGCACACCCGTCACGTCCACCCTCTCTAGCGGCAACCCAAGCCTAGGTCCGTTCCTCGGTGTGAAGCCCTTGGGTCAGGCAGCCGCCCGCGCGATACAAAGTGACACTATACGTGCAACACTTAGTTACCTGAAGTCCCGGTGGTGCGACTATGCGGAAGAGAACGAGGGAACAACGGATCCAGAGGTCGTTGTATTATCACGCTTCCTAATGCGTGAAGCGAGCCGTGCGTTAAAACACACATATGCACCCGCCACCGCTTTGACAGCGACCTCTGGACGCGAAGTATTGAAGCCTGCCGCACCGCAAGTCGCCGCCAGAAAGAGACAGAACGTCTTTGCTACGGTGGACACAGAAACCGAACATCTGTGTCCTAGCTGCGATAAGCCCCATCCGTTGTCTCGGTGCCCGCAATACAAGGCACTGAACGTCGAGCAACGGTGGGAGCTAGTGAAGAGCAAAGGCGTCTGTTTCAAATGTATTGACAAACGCCATCATCGTGTGTACTGCAAAGGAAAGCCGTGCGGTATTAACTCCTGTCGTCGTCCGCATCACTCGTCGCTTCACAACGACAGATCAAGCGATAGCGAAGAGCAAACTCAGAACAACGTGACACCGTCAACGAGCGAGACGGTAATGGCTGTCGCAACAACTATAGAACCGAGACAGATTATACTAAAAATCTGTCCGGTGACTATATCGGGCCCCAAAGGAGCGGTGAACACGTACGCTCTGTTGGACGAGGGCTCGACTATATCGCTAATCGACGAGGACTTGGCCAAGGACATCGGAGCGCATGGACCGTCACATCCACTGCAACTACAAGGCGTCAATATGGGCAAAGAGTACACGAATAGCCAAATTGTACAAGCGAAGTTGTACGAACCGGGCGGCAACAAGAAGTACGAGTTCCGAGCTCGAACGATAAAAGGACTCCGACTGCGCGAACAAACAGTGTCTCTAAGCACACTCCAACACGCTCACTTGCGCAATTTGAAAGTGAAGCAGGTGTGCTATGAGAAGGCGAGGCCGCGTATATTGATAGGTACGGACCACTGGGAGTTGATCGTATCCAGAGAGCTACGCGTCGGCAAACCGAACCAGCCGGCGGCGTCGAAAACTCAACTGGGTTGGGTGGTGCACGGAACCGCACCACACGTGATCATCGGCCACAGCGAAGACCTGCTACACATATACGCACCTGAACGCAACACTGGCAGCGAGATCCGGAACGAAAGTCTACACGAGCTCGTAGAACGGCACTTCAAAATAGACGCGCTCGGCGTAGCCCGCGAACCGAGAATCAGCGACGCCGACAAGCGCGCGACGGGAATACTCGACGGAACGATCCAACAACGCAGTGAAGGCAACGAAGTAGGTCTACCGTGGCGCCGCGACGACGTAGTACTACCTAATAGCTACAATATGGCGCTACGACGACTTCACTCGATAGAAAAGAAAATGGATCGTTCCACAGAGTTTGCGGCTGCGTATACAAGTCAGATCAAAAACTTGTTTAAGAAGGGCTACGCCGTACGCTGCGAGGGACACGAACAGACTAGCAACATCAGCTGGTTTTTACCTCACTTCGCTGTATTCAACCCGAACAAACCCGGCAAGCTACGAGTAGTATTCGATGCCGCGGCACGCAGTGGAACTACGAGTTTAAACGACGAGTTATTAGAGGGACCGGACCTGCTACGATCGCTGCAGGGGATTTTATTCCGGTTCAGAGAGAAGCCCGTCGCCGTCACTGCTGATATAGAGGAAATGTTTCTGAGAATACGAATACCCGAAGCGGACCAGCCGGCACAACAATTTCTGTGGCGAGGCAACGACCGGAACAAGCCGCCACAGAAATATAAAATGAGATCGTTGATATTCGGCGCAGCAAGCTCACCATTCATAGCACACAGTGCACGCGACCGCAACGCTGAAAAGCATGAACGAACGCATCCAGACGCGTTCAAGGCAATAACGCAGAGCCACTACATGGACGACCTGGTGGATAGCTACGACGATGAAGAAACAGCTATCCACACTATAAGGGAAATACAAGAAGTCCACGCAGTAGCCGGCTTTACGTTACGCGGATGGAGCAGCAACCGAGCGAGCGTACTCAGTGGAACACCGGACGAGCTACGCGCACGATCGCCCGCACAACTTGGCGGGCATGAACAAGAAAAGATCCTGGGCCTATACTGGAATGCAGCTACGGATGAACTAGGGTTTAACACGTCCATGCATCGGGTACCAGCCGATGTACGCGCACGCAAGCGGGCACCTACAAAGCGAGAAGCTCTGAGTGCGGTTATGTCAATCTATGACCCACTCCGCTTACTCAGCCACTACAGCGATAACGCGACCAACTTCCGTGGGGCGGACACCGAGCTACGTACCGCCTATGCCGAATGGGCACCTGCGCTACGGGGGGAGGGGCTACGGCACAGCGTCGAGTGGCGCTACATCCCGCCCGGCGCGCCTAAAGAAGAGGTGCTCCAAACCATGCTCGCGGAGGCCGAGCATTCGATTAACGCGCGGCCTCTAACGCACGTGAGTGTCGACCCGCGGGACCCAGAGGCGATCACTCCCAACCATTTTCTGCTTGGGAGTTCGACGGGTATGCCTACGACGGGGACCTGCGACACGGCGGACCGGCGTACCTGGCGAGCAACCCAGGCGCTCGCCGATCATTTCTGGCGGCGCTGGGTTAAGGAGTACCTCCCTACACTGGTGCCACGCGGGAACTCAGTCGACAGCACGCGCCCTCTGAACGTCGGGGACTTGGTCGTGGTTGTCGACTCCGCCTTGCCGCGCAACACCTGGCCGCGCGGAATCGTCACGAGAACCTACACCGGCCCAGATGGAGGAGTGCGGAGCGCCGACGTGAAGACGAGGAGCGGTGTGTTCCGGCGCCCGACGACGAAGCTCGCCATCCTGAGAGGAGAGTGAGGCTGCGCAGGCTACGCCGGGGGGAGAACTGTTGCGGACAGCGAGCGAATAACGATAGTGTAATAGTATAAAATGAACAAGTAAATGAAATAATACGTGTTAGGAATAGATATAATAATATGAACTGAATATGTGTGAATATGTGTATTTTAAAACGATTAGAATAAGAATATAGCTAGTTGTAAGTTTAAATGTATAAATTTCACTAGTTGTAAGGATGAACCATGCCAGACTCGGAACATCTGGCATGATGACTCATGGTACTGCCGAGAGCGCGCACACAGGGCGTGCGCGCTCATTGGCTGAGCGACGCCCCGCACGGAATCCATCGCACTACCGGTTGCGAGGCAAAGGGCGAGGTTAAATATAGCGGAGAGGGCGGCAGTACTGCGATCAGTTCGAGAAACACCACAACACCAGCAACAGCAAGCAGCGAATCTACAAGCAAACTACAGTCAAGAACGTTATTAAGAAACCACATTGTTACTACGAACTACTGTAACTTTGTAAGAAACAAGAATAAAACAAGCGCTATTAATTTAGCACACATTAAAATATTGTGGACGTCTTTTATTCACAATAAGTTTATTTAATCAAGGTATGTTACAATTAAAAACATATATTTACTTATTTGTTTTTTACAGATTGAACAAGCTTTATTTACTTCAATCTCTACGCATAAAAAAATTATTATCAAGAGTAGATTGCGGTCGATGTGAGCACCATAAAAATTATTGTTGTAGACATAGATAAAATTTTAACAAAATTGGATTTACACCAATATTATAACTACGGATTGAAGTGGTCATGGAAGGTTACACATTTCATCATTATGAATCAGTGTCGGGAGTGTCAAGAAGTCGCACAATTTATGAGTAACAGGGTCAGACCATACCACTTCGTCCTTTCGATGACCAAGAGTGATATTAAGGTCTTACTAGAAGCTGTGTATTTTTGGTGTGATTATTGTTATTCTTATATTTATGACCATCATGTGCAAGATGAGTGTGAGTATTGCTCAATATAAAATATTTGTGTAAATTTACGTACCGTAAACTGCCGCAACATTGCCTTCGATACCTAACTTTACCTAAAACATAAATATCCCTATAACTCTTTTATTTTTTACATCTGGCAAACTAAATAATAGTAGTTATACAGATTATGAAACTGGCAACCCGTGACGAACACCGTCATTTTTAAAACGTTACACAGTTTACGTCAGTGAGCCGTTGAACAGCATGGACGTCTCATGATATTTTTTGGCGCTAATAACTTTTGATGTAAGTTGAATAATTATACTGTTATTTGATTATTTTAATCATTTTTTTCAAGCTACGACATTTATTTAGTAGATTCTGTACTTATTGATGGTTACATTTGTATAGAATTCGATAAAATTACGTTTAGGCAAAGTTGAGAACATAATCAAAATCCGAGGACCTATCTTTACCCGGTATAGGGT
Organism: Saturnia japonica; assembly: GCA_033032175.1. Taxonomy (NCBI): domain Eukaryota; kingdom Metazoa; phylum Arthropoda; class Insecta; order Lepidoptera; family Saturniidae; genus Saturnia; species Saturnia japonica. The sequence continues at coordinate 5,776,183 of CM065329.1, forward strand.
TGTCATGTATTTAATATTTTGTTTCTTTATTAATTTTTAACTTAAAATATCGTTCATTTCGGCCGAATATATCTATTCCGTGAGTTATAGTTTTAATACTTAAAAATAATTCCTTTAAATATTTAAAAATATTTATCTAGACCTACTAAACTGCGAATGCAAAACTTCTTTCAATGGATATTACTTTGATTTGTTTTTGCAAGTGCTAACTATTTCTTTGCTTTTTGCTTTAGAGTTATTATGGAAAAACGAAGAAAGCTAGGTGCTCGACGTTATAAAGATTACGATCCAAGTTTGCTCCAAATAGCCATTGATTTAGTGGCGAATAAAAACTTGACGTCTTATGAGGCCGAAAAGCAGTTTGGCATTCCACGCCGAACAATCGTTAATAAAATTAAAAAAATACACCTTAAAAATGTAGGCTCGCCTACACGGTTAACCGAAGAAGATGAAAACAAAATTGTGTCAACAATAATCCTTTGTGACGAATATGGCAATCCTCTTACTTTGCAAGAACTCCGTGTTATAGTTTATGATTATTTAGTAAAAAATAATAGAGCACAATTATTTAAAAATAAAATGCCGGGAGAAAAATGGGCCAGAATGTTTATTAAACGCCACAAAGATCATTTAACCATGCGTTCTACGCAAAATATAAAAAGGGCTCGAGCCACTAAAACGGTGCAAGAGTATCAAGAATATTTCGATAATTTAACTGTTTCATTACAAGGTGTAAAGCCTGAATTTATTTTGAACTATGATGAAACTAATTTGTCGGACAACCCAGGGTCACAGCGGTGTATATTCAAAAGGGGTACCAAATATCCGAACAAAGTTCTCAACAACTCAGAAACAGCTATTTTCATCATGTTTGCTGCATCTGTTGATGGAACATTATTGCCACCGTATGTTGTTTATAAAGCCGACAACTTATGGAAAAACTGGTGCGCTAATGGGCCCCCAGGTACCAGATTTAACAAAACTAAATCTGGATGGTTTGACAGAGAAACTTTAGAGGATTGGTTTCAAATAATTATATTACCATGGGCCGAAAAATCTAATGAACCTAAAGTGATTATAGGTGACAATTTGTCATCACATTTAAATGTGAACATAATTGCCAAATGTCAGGAAAAACATTCGTTTTGTCTTTCTGCCCCCAAACTCCACTCATGAGACGCAGCCTTTTGACGTTTCCTTTTTTAGGCCTTTAAAAAGAGCATGGAAAAATATACTCCTGGACTATAAATTAAGACATCCAAGCTCAAACACTCTTAACAAAAATATTTTTCCTGAACTACTATCAAGACTAATTGAAGATATAAGCATCAATCAAGCCAAAACTATAATGAGTGGATTCCATGCCACAGGAATTCATCCACTAAATACTCAAAAAGTTATGTGTAAGGTACCAGAGCATAATACAAATATAGCTAAGATCCCGTTTGATGCATCTTTAGTTGAATATTTAAAAGATTCTAGAAAGCCTACTTCAGAAAGACAAAAAAACAAGAATTCCAAATTGCAGACGAGACCTGGGGAATCCGTAACAACGGAAGACATTCGTGTTACACAAAGAAAGGAGACTACTACTAAGGTAAGCACTTACAAGAATGTTAAGACACGTCTATGCAAAGTGGACGAGTCTTGCTCCAAAGAAAATATGGCCCCTGATACTAACCCTAATATTGTAATAAATGATGCCAAAAATATTCACATTCTACACGATGGAAGTTTGTTTAAACTCGGTTATTCAGTATCACATAACATCGCTTCAACAAGAAGTAAAAGCCTTATTGTGTCAAATATTTTATAGAAACCTGCCGATATACATGCACAAACAATCAAAGATGAAATTGTTGGTGATATACCAAGTTTTATTGCACAAAATAAGAAAACCGAGATTGATTATGACACGGATACTTCATGCACAATATCATTACATGATTCCGGTGATTCTGTTGATGGCCCATTCTTGGAATCTAATAGTGACACAGAGACAATGGCTTATTCTGACATTGAAAGTGTTGAAGAAGAGCCTGATTCGATGAGCGAAGAACCTGACGTCGGAAAATATGTTTTGGTAAAGTTTGCTACCGGTAAAACAATTCAATTTTACATTGCTTTGATTACCAAATATAAACCAGATGAAAGATGCTACACTGTAAAATATTTAAGAAAAAACGGAAACGGGGTATTCTCTTGGCCTATAGCCGACGATATATCTGACGTTACGCGTCTTGACATTGAGGATGTTTTATCCAAACCCCAGGTTGGACGTAGGGGTGAATTGAAATTTCTTCTTAGTCACTTAAATGTGCCTATTAATAACATACATTAGCTTTGATTTAAACTTTTTTATAACTTTATATTTAAGAATACCAAAATACTTTTACTTTGAGAATGAGATTTTACGTTCTTTTGTTATTTAATATTAATTTACTAATTTTGATCTCACACTGATTAGTGCCAACTTGTTAAGTTTTTATGATTAAATAGTGTTAGTCACTTAAATGTGCCTGTTAATGCATACATTACCTTTGATTAAAACTTTTTATAACTTTATACTTAAGAATACCATAATACTTTTACTTTGAGACCGAGATTTTACATTCATAGGTAGGTGGTACCTTTTTTAATTAATATTAATTTACTAATTTTGATCTCACATTGATTAGTGCCAACTTGTTAAGTTTTTATGATTAAATAATGTAAGTGATATGAGCGTAAAACCTAAAAAAAATATGCATAATTTGTGTGTGAATAGTGATTTAACTTTTAAGTTTTGAAAATTATATGATTATATGTTCGTACTTTAAAAATTAATGTAGATGAAAAAATGTTAAGTTGATAAAAAATATTAATAACTACACATAAATATATTGTTAGAATATCTTAATATATATAAATCTCGTGTCACAATGTTTGTCCTCAATGGACTCCTAAACCACTTAACCGATTATTATAAAATTCGCACACCATGTGCAGTTCGATCCAACTTGAGAGATAGGATAGTTTAAATCTCAAATTATAGTCGCAATTTTAATTTATTGCTAATTATTTGTCTGTTATTATTTGACAGTCACAATTATCTGTTAACTCCAAATGATTCTAACAGATGTCGATACCTTTCGACTGGGTTGAGTAAGTAATCAATAGATGGCGCTGCTATGGTAAATCTACGAACTTGTCATTTAAGCTACGTTTTAACAGCATAATTACCACGTGTTGTTGACGCTATAAAATTAATTAAATTTATTTTGTAGTGAACGAAATAACGTATAATTCAGCTAATTATTTGTCTGTTATTATTTGACAGTCACAATTATCTGTTAACTCCAAATTATTCTAACAGATGTCGATACCTTTCGACTGGGTTGAGTAAGTAATCAATAGATGGCGCTGCTATGGTAAATCTACGAACGTGTCATATAAGCTACATTTTAACAGCATAATTACCACGTGTTGTTGACGCTATAAAATTAATTAAATTTATTTTGTAGTGAACGAAATACGGTATAATTCAATTATTTCCACTTTTTAAATTTTTGGTGTTAGCATAGCCGGCCACGTGTTACTTAGACTGAAGTGTAAATTGCATTCATATTATAATGAAGATAATACAGTGAAATTAATCCTGTTTTTTACTTATTTGTGCTTCATTGATCAAAACTTTATAATTTAATTTGAATATATGTATGTAAGTATTATCACATAACGTCTGCAACAGAATATTACGAGAACAAGAGCGGCACGAGAACGAAACATAGCTACAGTACGAGTACTAGATCGACAAAGGCAACGGATCAGCCGCTCATTAACACGTGCATCATTCGTTCGGCTTGCCTTTGAATATGCACCAGATATTAACTACTCAGCGCATTCAAAAATTGCTATCGGTGGAATGGATAAAGTATGTCAATATTGTCAGGCATTGAAATTTCGGAATGAAGCAGCCGGCATGTGCTGCGCATCAGCAAAAGTTGTGCTGTCACCTCTACCCGCTCCGCCGGAGCATTTATTATTCCTTCTTACTGGCAATTCAGATGATTCCAAATTATTTTTGCGTAAGATACGCAAATTTAATTCTTGCTTCCAAATGACGTCATTTGGGGCAACAAAAATTTGCGATCGTGCATCCAATGGACGTAATTTTGAAACTACATTCAAAATTCAAAGCCAGGTGTACCATAAAATCGGATCACTGATGCCTATGCCTGATAACAATCCGAAATTTCTTCAAATTTATTTTATGGGCGATTGTGAAGAGCGCGTGACGACTCGGTGCCTGTATAATTTTATTGAACAAGCAGAGGAAAGAGCAATTGTGATATTATTGGAAAAATTTTTAGAAGATCACAATCAACTAATTCAATTGATCAAAAGAGTTTCGCCACGACTGCAAAATGACAATTATCAAATCGTCATAAAAGCCGACAAAGTACCATTAGGTGAACATGCTGGTAGATTCAACGCTCCAACTGTTGATGAGGTTGCTGTTATCATGGTTGGTGATCCAGTTGACAAGATCTATAAAAATTACACGGCGAGACAACACTGTCAGTACGATTTCGGATCTACACCGTTCATATGACGCACTACAATATCCATTGATATTTTGGCAAGGACGAGACGAATATCACCTTAATATCAAACAGTATGATCCAAATACCGGTAAATTTGACAATTATCTATTTACTTTCTTATTGTATGTATAGATTTTAATTTCGTATTGCATTTTATTTTTTATTTTTTTAGGTGATTACAGAAATAATAAAGTTAGCTCAATGAACTACTACGCACACCGAATAATGGTTAGACAACATCAAGACAATTATATCCTTCGATATCGTCAGCTGTTCCACCAATACATTGTTGATATGTATGCTAAGGTCGAAAGCGAACGCTTGCGATTCCTTCGATTCAACCAGGCAAAACTACGATCGGAAGAATATATTCACTTACGAGATGCTGTTGCTGGAAACATCGATGGAAATTTAAATTCCAATGACATCGGTAATGCTTTCATTTTACCTTCAAGCTACATCGGCAGTCCACGGAACATGCAGGAATACATACAAGATGCGATGACTTACGTACGTCATTACGGCCGACCGGATTTATTTATTACATTCACATGTAATCCGAATTGGGAAGATATACAAACTTTACTATTGCCAGGACAACAAGCCATTCATCGTCATGATTTAACTGCACGTGTGTTTAAACAAAAATTGAAATCCTTAATTGATTTTATTGTTAAATATTCAATTTTTGGTATCACATGTTGTTGGCTGTATACGATAGAGTGGCAAAAGCGAGGTTTGCCTCATGCCCACATTTTGGTTTGGCTTAAAGATAGAATCCGTCCTGAAGAAATCGATCAAATAATTTCAGCCGAAATTCCAGACCCATTAATTGATCAAGAATTATTTGATATTGTCACCAAACACATGATCCATGGGCCATGCGGTGCTTTCAACATGACGTCACCGTGCATGGAAAATGGAAAATGTAAAAAAAACTTCCCAAAGCCGCATACGAATGACACGATCACGGATATTGATGGTTATCCAATGTATCGCCGCAGAAGTACTGAGAATGGTGGCCACACATTTACAATGCGACTGCCGAACTTTCCAAATCAAGTTGAGTTTGATAATCAGTGGGTGGTACCATACTCACCACTACTTTCAAAAACTTACAAAGCTCATATCAATGTTGAGCTTTGCAGTTCTGTTAAATCAATTAAGTATATTTGTAAATATGTAAACAAAGGCTGGTAACGCCATCTGCATGTTTATAATGTTATCTATACTTTTCCATTTATCTATACTTCACACGCTATATTTTTAATCTATGTAGTATATACTACCCCCTTCCCTTTTTCTGAACGGAACGGACAACCGCCAAAACCACTCTCTGTTGAAAAACTGACCGCTACGCATCGCACGCTAATCTTTTAATCTATAAAAAAAGTGTATCAGTTAAAAAATATTACCAGGACATAAAGTGTTTTTAAAGAACTACTCAAAGTGAAATTGTGGTGGAATAAGCATCGCGAACCAGCAAGTTAAATAGCGCGAGTTCCTGGTAAGTTCCGTTCTCTTTCCTATCAAAATATTTCCACCATATTTCTGGTCCTTCAAAGCCCTATTCTTCCTTATATCTATTTATTTACGTTAATATATACCTATTTTATAATCTAAAATGCCTAGACCCACACCAACTGCGCATGACGAACCTACCGCCGCTTTAAAAAATAAGATCGTTATGTTAACAGCCAAACAACAAAGTATGTTCAATATTATTCAAAATATATACGATTTGAGTACTAGTTGTACAGATGATAAAACGACAAAATCTTTTCTCATTCGTTTAAAATCATTAGAGACTATTCGCAAAGAGTATATTGAAGTGGCGGAAGAGTTGAACCTCGCCATTTTGGATGCAAACCCAACAGCAGTTTCTAACTTCGCGCCATTGGTTTCTTTTGATGAACTCTATTGCCACATTAAAACCATTGAAAGTGAATTGACTAATAACGCCGCTCAGTCGCTTAAAACCGAAGCGACGACGCATACCTTAAAAGAATTTGATATTATTAATCGTAAACTACCCGCTTTAGAGTTAGTGTCGTTCGATGGCACTCCTAATCGTTGGGTACCGTTCTATGAAAATTTCACAACGCTAATTCATAGCAATGTCAATTTATCTGACGCCGAAAAAGTGCAGTATTTAATCGGAAAGTTAACCGGCAAGGCCCTTAGCGTTTGTGCGGGAATACCTCCGGTTTCTAATAATTACAATATTTTGTGGAACGCCCTCAAAGAAAAATACCAAGATAAACGAACATTAGCTACAATGTATTTAGAACAATTATTAAATTTTAAAGGTAGTCAGTCGCCGTCAAGCAAGTCACTAGACGAGTTTATAGAAAAATGTTGTGCCGCTCAATCTGCTTTAAAACAACTAAATATTGATGATATATCAGATTTTATATTTACGCATATTGCTTTATCAAAACTAGACAAAGAAACAGTTAATTTATTTGAACAAGTGCATCGAGATATTAAATTACCCACTTTTGAAATGATATCTAAATTCATTAAAGAACAAAGTAAAATACATTTACTTCGCGGTACCTCCAGTACACCTAAGACTGGGAGTACCTACGTAAATATTAAAAGTCAAAATAGGTCATTTATTCCGCAGTTTAACAAGACGAATAATAATAATAGAACTCCCGCGCAAGTGTTCTTTACTCAGAATAATAATAATTCTCCTAAGTGTCCCTACTGTAAAGACAACAGTGTACACCCGCTATATAGATGTGAACACTTCATTAAGCTGAACACAGCTGCAAAAAATAATTTTGTACGCAGTAACAATATATGTCTTAATTGTTTAGGTTTTCATAATTTAAATTCATGCCGCTCATACAGTCGATGCACTATTTGCAATCGCATGCATCATACACAATTACATCTTGATTCACACCCCCGGTTTGAATCCGCTCCCGACCGAGGTAGTGCCGGTCGCTCGGTTACTACACGCCCGCAACCACTCAGCGCTGCCGCTACGTGCGAGTCAAGGTCAAACGTTGCTTACCGCGCTGAATCATCGCCGCCGCCGCCGCCTCGCGCACCGCTCGCTTCATACGTTCACGAACTCCGTACTCACGCGAAACAAGCGCCGCTCGCTTCATCCACTGTACTCACAACGCCTTCAACGCAAATTGATAATAACGCATTTACATCCTGTACGCGTAATTGCTCAAATACGACCGTACTTTTGCCTACTGCCGTTGTATATGTGTATAACGACGTAAGTGAACGCTATAAAATGAGACTATTTCTAGATAGTGGCTCAATGAGTCATTTTATCACAAAATCTTGTTGTGATCGCTTCAATTTAAATATTTCGTACGCTCCTTCTATAATCAAGGGTATAGGCCTCGCTGAAAAACCAATCATAGATTTCACGAAATTTAAGATACAGTCACGTTTTGATTCACGCTGCTGTTACACAATTAACGCACGGGTTATTGATAAAATTACCGATAAAATACCCAACACCTTAGTAAATAAGAACGATATGTTCATCTCAGTAACCTTCCCTTGGCTGATGAAGATTTTCACTCTCCCGCAGACATAGACTGTTTGATTAGCAATGAGCTATTTCCATTTTTGTTAGGATCGCAAAAAATTACTACATCAGAGTCTTCGGTAGTCGGTGTTGAAACGTCACTGGGTTTCGTAGTGATGGGAAAGGCCGACTGTTCCCAATACTCAGAGCGCAGTAAAAACCAATCTTTTCTTTCGATAACAGAACCCACTCTAGAAGATGTAACCAGACAATTTTTGCACTGTTGTTCAGGATAAAAATGAATTGATTCAGAGTATTTTCCAGGATATACAGAATAATTATTTGAATCATGAATGGCTTAGTCAACGGGCGATTTTGGCAGCCAAAAACGTTGATGTTGACGAAATTAACTTCCAGATACAACAGTTGTTACCAGGCGATTTGATGTCTTTTAAATCAATCGATACTGTTGTTGATGAAAATGAAAGTGTAAATTTTCCGATTGAATTTTTAAATTCATTAGATATCCCTGGAATGCCAACAAATAATCTTCGATTAAAGATCGGTTCCCCTATTATTCTCCTCCGTAATTTGAATCCACCTCAATTATGTAACGGTACGCGTTTGGTCATCAAAAAGATCACCGGAAACATTCTTGAAGCAACCATTTTGGCTGGGAAGTTTAAAGGAAAAGTGGTCCTGCTGCCACGTATTCCGATGATACCATCAGGTTCTACCATACCCTTCAAAAGGCTACAGTTTCCAATTCGTTTAGCTTTCGCCATGTCTATAATTAAATCTCAAGGTCAAACAATGTCCATTTGTGGTTTAGATTTGGAAAATCCATGTTTTTCTCATGGGCAACTATATGTTGCGTGTTCACGTGTTGGGAAACCGTCGAATCTATTTGTGTTAGCTAAAGACAGGTTAACCAAAAACATTGTGCACCGATTGGTGTTAAATTAAATTGAAATTGAAAGTATTTATAATTCAAAAAAATAGATATTAATGTTTAAAAGTTTGTCTGCCTTGCCTACCTCATTCATGAGTTTAAGCGTCACATGTTATTTACTGTATTATACTGTAATATACTTATATTTGTTATAAAATTAAATGGAAATAATAAATCTGATAAATTTTTATTTTGTACCTATTGATTTCTGCTTAATATCAAGTGTAAGAACATTTTAATTTTTTAATTAATTGTGTTCAACGGACTTCCCCTTCAAATCTCAATCCAGTGAATTTGTATACCAACATCAACATTTTCGTCTTTGTTCGTAAATAATTTCATTGTACTAAAGGGTTATAGTAGTAGAAAGTCAAATAAGGAGATCACCATATTTTTTTACAAATACCATCTGTGTGAAAAAGTATAGTGGACTCCGTGACTGATGTTCTCTTATTGTTCCTCTTAGATTGTTTACTATAATGTAATATAACAAAAACTTTAGCCACAGCAACGCGTGGCCGGGTCAGCTAGTTATTAAATATAATGTACAAGTAGCGCCATCTATGAGACATTGAATAAAACAGTCTATTATGAAACCGCCAACCAATGACTTTTATTATATATGATTAAAAAACTAAATCCTGTTTTGTGTGTCAGCCCTATACGTTACTGGTTGAATGTATGAAAACTTGTAAAAATACTGTCCTAACATTGCCCTGTCCATTATACGGAGAAATAAGCCTTGAATAATGACAAAGAAATTACAATCAAGTAATCTAAAGTTTAAGGTTCATTTTAGCTTCTATTTTTTTTGAAAATTATAACGTTTTTATCTCATAAACGGAACTAGGCAAAGTTGTGGTTAAGTGTGCATATCTTTGCCTGCTTATAAAATCAGTAATAACGTAGAATTCTGCAAAGATTTATTTAAAAACTAAACATTATTAGGAAGACACTATTTCAAGCTTTATTTCTCATGTAGTATAATTTAAAAGTAATGGGTCAGTTTTGAGATATAGGTCAAAATGTTCCAAATTCAGGCAAAGTTGCGGCAGTTTACGGTAACATAAATGCTACTCCGTTTTTGTAAGACTGAATTTGAAATATAAGTAAGGACATACATAGGAAACTTTAAGTTGCTATTTAGTTGTTTTTGGTTAAAATTGCATAATCGTCTGTTTTTGCTAATAACTTTTTTCATTTCGTATGTTTAATGATGGGATCTTTGGACTGATTTTTAGAGGCCACGGTCCTTTTTATTACTTCCTACAATGAAAAGGTTCTAATCGCTATTAAGAGAGCTGTTTCACATTAAGATCTGTATCTTACATTAGAATAGGTACAGTCAACAACAGAAGTAACTGAACTATTGTAAGTAAATTTACCTAACACTCTGGCGAGTGATTAAGTGACCAATACTAAAAAATCTACAATCATTGACAAGAATATACAAAAAAGAAAATTACAAGCAGTTTTACACCACTACAACTCGAGTATATGTGAGAAAATATTAAGAAAACTAATTTTGTTATAGTACAAAGTAATGGATAAAGTCCTAAAATGTGCCATTATAGTGCCTAGTTAGATTTAAGTGCTCCTTGATAAATATGTTTAAGTGTAACTTTTTAATTAAAGAACAATAATACCTATATATATTTAAAGAAGATTCTAGTAGTAACTATTTGATGCATTAATTTACTTGTGATATTAAATTAGAAGATGAATATGATTAGTGTATCGCAGAGATTTTCATGATTAAGCTGATGGCGTAATTAACTGAGTTTTTGGATAGAGTTTTTGTTTTTTTGGTTCATTTTTCAAGGCTACTCTATAACAATACAAACACAATTACGCAAGCTATTACTATTAAGTATAAATATTAATAACTAACATACACAGTTTGTATAGTTTTGAAAGTTATATTCTAAAGGTATAGTTAGTTATTTATTTAGATTCTGTCAAACTATATTCTCGGTCCGAACATCGGCACGAATCACCACTCTGCGTATTATTAGTAAAGCAAGCGACTTAGAGCATGTAAAAAATTACCACTGTGCAGAAACTCATGCCAATTCAGACCGAGCATAAACTTTGACGTGATCTATACCATTATTTAGTAATTTATTACACATCAACAAAAAGTTGTTATATTATTACTTACGCAGATCTCATACAATACTTGTAAATTAAGATTGATAACTTGTTAAATAATTATAAGTACAATGTGCCTAAGTTGACTGTTAATTTTTGAAGAGTTTATTACTTTAGTTTTGTAGTATGTTTGCCAAATAATAGTTCCTAATAAAACAAATTTAAAAACTTCGTTTCTTTTAAATTACAAATGCACTTAATTGCAATTTAACGAAAATTAAGTATTTTTGCTTACTTTATTAAAAAAAGGTATTGCCATGCAATATTTTCATTTATTTTGAAGACTACTCTTCAACTTTGAAAGAAACCCTGCGGAGCCGTGGACTTTTACGAACATACAGTTCACGGACAGACACAAAGTTTACCCAGGCTCAGAAAAACTATTGGTTGATCACTAAACTTAAATATTACCACAACACTCATCGCGTTATTAGAAGAGTTGAGGATCCACCTTAACCACTACGCAACAAGAAACAAATTATTTGTACCCTACATTACTTACCTAACTTTTAATGCGTCATGTAACCACTGCTTTACAATTTTGTTACTGTCAGTTTTGTTACTGTCCCTAAATCTTTGAGATAGTTTTTAAACATTTTCATAATAATTACTCAATGTAGTTACAATTAAGCGGTCTGAATTCACAAAAAGGTAATTTTACTTTAGTTTTTGCATAGCTGAAAATACTCCATTATTAAGTTGCCTATGATATAATAAAAAAGTATCTTGTCTCGGAATCAATAGTAACAAACCTGATAAAAAACTACAAATTTTATAATATATGTGCAAACATGTAGTATTTTTTAAAAATTAAAACCTTAAAATGAAGTTATTAGCTTATCAAAATGTATTGTACTTTGATTTAATGATGTTATAAATTCATAAAGTTTCACTTCAACTTTGGTAACACAACGGACATGATTTCAAGACTTGGTTGCATATTTTCCACTTTTTCTTAAAAAATAGCATTCAGTCTTATAAACCACATTACTTTTAATAAATAAAAGAGTAATACGAATTAAATCGTAAAAAAATAAAACGAAAATTACCATGTTTAAATTTTAAGTCATATTTTGACCTGTTATACCAATTTTGTGAAAACGCTCGTTCACACTTTTTATAAATTCTACAAGTTTTTAAACATGATGACTTGTTATTGGCTAACAGATCCCTTTGCTGTTTTTAGTGATAGTCATCCATATTAATAAATAAATAAACAACATGTTATTTATTGTTTTCTTATTCTGTTTTAGTAGTGTTTTTTTTTTTAATATTTGTATCTCTTCTTACTTATATAATTTTATGTACTCATGAATGTGCTCTGTTATGTACAACTAAAGTTTTTCGTTCTTTCTATTATTAGGATATCGATAATGTCAGGAACTGAAAATATGTCAACTAAGATTGAAAAATTGAGTGACAAATATGGCTTAAAAAATTAGATCAACTACATAGCAATAAACAATACGACCAACGTTTAGTTATAGAAAATACCCAAAAAAGCTTCAAATTGACAAATTTAAGTGGATAGATGTGCATCAAAACAAAAAAAAAATCTTCTGAAAGCCTACAAAAGTATCAAGTCCAACCAGGTCAGGAACGAAGGGATTGATCTAAGCTATCGAAACAATGAGGAACTCGGTCTTTTTCATTGATCGATTGAGCTGGAAGAAACCATCATTAGCTTTCGTGGACAGAAGCTTAATAGTCATCAATCTGTCATAATCTGAATTATAGATTGCTAATGTATAAAAAACGAACATTTAAATTGTAATCTAGCATACCCAAAGTATAATAGGAGGAGGTTGTGTTAAATATAACTTTTAATTACATAAAAATATATACTGGGCAATTATTTCCAGCCACCGTATCGTACTGAGAACACCAAATGCTCGCGAATCGACTCGTTTACTGGGAACACCTTTCTTGCTGCCATGGCTAGTAAACCTGAAGAGGAAGATATCTTAGGTGTAACTTTTGATTGCATACAATATAAATACTGGAAAATTGTTTCCAGCCACCGTACCGCACCGAGAACGCTAAAAGCGTCTGACTAGATAAAGGAAGAATCGAAGACCCAGTGAGCCGGAAAGCAACGCATTATACCATGGAACGTTACATGCCTAAAGACTAGGAAAATATAAAATGAATCCAGATTCAAATTTTAAATTCTAAAACAACTACACAATAAAAATAAAATAAGAAGACAGCAAAATAAAAATGAAAACAAAATAAAAATAAATTAGGAGGTTTGTAACTATAGATCAGGGTTTCTTAAAATGAGGTACGCGAACCCTTAGGGGTTCGCCATTTGACTGTAGGGGTGCGATGAAAAGGCTTCAGGGCAAAAACACCTCGCCGGGACCCGATGGTCTGCCAGGCAGAGCATGGGTTCTGGCCCAAGAGGTTCTAGAGCCTCGGTTGTTGGGGCTCTTCAGTGCGTGTCTGGAATAGAGCCAGTTTCCAATACGATGGAAGACCGGTGGATTAGTCCTGCTTCGAAAGGAGGAGCGGGGCAGCCGGCGTACAATCCGTGCACCGGCCGATCGTGTTGCTTGACGATGTGGGCAAGCTCTTTGAAAGAGTAATTGCAAACCGCATAGTCAGTCATCTAACGCGTGAGGGGCCGGATCTGACGGCGAACCAGTACGGGTTTCGCAAGGGTCGCTCCACTATCGATGCGATCATACAGGTTAGGAGTTTGGCGGAAGAGGCCATTGCACGGGGCGAGGTGGTGTTAGCGGTGTCCTTGGATATCGCAAATGCGTTCAACACCTTACCCTGGGCCTGTATTAGGAAGAACTTCGTTTTCACGGGATGCCGAACTATATCCGTCGTCTCATCGGGTCGTACCTCTCCGAGAGACAAGTGACCTACCCGAGTCAGAATAGTATGCCTAGGCGCGAATTCGTATGCGGTGGTATACAGGGGTCGGTCTTCGGACTTCTCTTGCCGAATATCGGATATGGTTGGGTTTTGCGGGGTGCACTCCTCCGTGATCTGCTATGCGGACAACACGTTAGTCATGCCGAGAGGTAAAACGCATGACGAAGCTGTGATTCTGATCACAGCTGGCGTCGCTCAGGTCGTAGCTAGGATTCGTCGATTAGGGCTCAAAATGGCATTCCACAAGTCCCAGACTCTGTTTTTACGGGCCTCAGAACGCGCCACCGAGAAGGTCGTGTATTGTTCTAGGCGGTGTCTCGATAGGCATCCAGTCTGAGATGAAGTATCTCGGACTGGTGTTAGATAGTAGGTGGAACTTTATTGTGCATTTCAGGCAGTTGACTCCTTGTCTTCTGGGTGCTGCAACCGCGCTAGCGCGATTGAAGTTCAATTTCGAGGGGCCCGATTCCGCTTGCCGGAAGCTTTACTTAGGGGTTGTTCGGTCTATGGCTTTTTACGGGGCTCCAGTGTGGGATGCAGATCTGATGGCCTATAATATCGCTGCGCTGCGGAGACCGCAGAGAGCGATGGCCGTCAGGGCAGCACGCGCGTACCGCAGTCTCTTTCGAGATGTCGTCCGTGTTGGTAGATTCCGGGCTATGACATTTAGAAGCGAAAGCCCTCGGCGTCACAGTAAAGGTGGCGCAGGGAGTTGCTCAATGGAGTACTTCGATTGGCGCCTCGTTAAATCGAGGCGCAGAGGTAGGAGCTCCATGAGATCCTTGTCATGGCCGAGTGGAGGTGTAGGCTCGATCTTCCAGTTTCGGTTATCGCAACGATGGTGACCATCAGGCCTCTACTGACGGCATGGTTAGGTAGTACACATGGCACCTTGACCTTCTGGTTGACTCAGGTGCTCACGGGACACGGTTGTTTCGGGAGTTGCTTGAGTCATGTAGCCCGGGAGATTGCACCAGGGTGTCATCACTGTGACTGCCCTTCGATGACGCACAGCATACTCTCGCGGGTTGTACCGCATGGGACTCGGCACGCTGCGTTCTGACCATAACGGTAGGGACCGATCTCTCGCTCCGAGCAGTCGTCAAGGCGATGGTCGAGAGTAAGAGCGGATGGGACTCTGTCGTCTCGTTTTTCGAACATGTTCTGGTCGCAAAAGAGACGGCGGAGAGAGAGAGGGAGCTCACTAGTGATATTCCTTCTAGCGGTCGATAGCGGCGTCAGGTGGGCGATGACCTCCGGCCTCCTTAGACAAGGCCTGCGGGCGAGAGACGCGGGCATGTACGTCGCTTTAAAAGTCATGCAAAGGCCCATGGCGAGGCGTGCATCAGACGCAGTGTTGCCAACTGCCCTGTAATTACGGTAAAAACACCGTAATCTGCATAAATCTACCACCTACCATAGACTTATAGTTACGGTAGCAAAAAACAACGTAATTCACGATGAAGAGGCCGACCTCCCGATAACGATCCTGTTTTTTTAAATCTTATAAATATTATACATATTTCTAGTTAATGTAATATTTTTTTGTAAATTGGAATAAATATTTTGTTTACGTTATGGTATTTTTGTTTCGTTCTACTGACAAAATTAAACATAAGCAACACAATTCTCAGGAATTCCCTCAATAGAAGGATATCAACTTGGAGTTATTACGCGTACAAATTTAATAGGTGCAGTTTCATTTGCATTTAGATGAATACTTAGAATTGTTTAATTTACCTAGTTTATTGGTATCATATTTGGCTTCACTACCAAACATATTTTCATTTCATACATAATATTACGTAGGCAGTACGAGGTACGAGTTTTTAGTGCTGTATTTATATGTGGATGGTCCGAGTCTTTTAGAATATGCAGAGTGATAGCAACATTGGTTCTGAACGAGAAGACAGCCTAACACGCCCCCCGGTTAAGAGAAAACGTTATAAGCAGAATTTTCGGGAAGAATGGTTCGGGAACAAAGAATTTTGTGTTTGGCTAAGAAAAGATAGTAGGGATTTGAAGAAGGCTACCTGCAATGTTTGCAATACATCTTTCACAGCCGAAATTAGTGTAATAAAACGCCACAAAGAAGGAAATAGGCATATCGATAATTTAAAAAGTTGCAGTGCTTCATCATCTCAAAAGCAACAATCGATAGGAGTGCTTTTAAATTCATGCCAGTTACTAAAAAGGAACTGTTAAAGACTTCAGAAATAAAATTAGCTGCTTTCGTTGCTGAGCATAAAATATCTCATAATGTCGTGAATCATTTAACGAATTTGTCGCCCAAGTTGTTCCCAGATTCTCAGATAGCCAAAGATATTACGTTAAAACGAACTAAAGTTATGAGAAATAAGTGAATGAAGTGATGAATAAGTATGATAATAACTGTATTGGTGAAACTGAAAAAGAGAATCTGATTAGTGACTTGAAATCACAAATGTTTTCAATTTTAATAGACGAAAGCACAGATATTGCTGTAGTAAAGAAAATATCTGTTGTGGTCAGGTATTTTATCCAATTATTGGTAAAGTATTAACTCGATTTTGGGATTTAATCCAATTATTTGATGACAAAACAACCGAACATATTGCAAATTCTGAAAAACTTTTTACATCTGTTATATATTCATTTCAAAAGTATCAAATTCCTACAGAACACATCATAGGTTTCGGTTCTGACGGATGCAACACAATGATGGGGTCTAACAACTCTGTTTCAAGTCGATTTCGACAACTTTGTCCAGGTATAATTGTGATTAAGTGCATTTGCCATTCGCTACATCTTTGCGCTAGTAACGCATGCAAAGAGCTTCCTCCTAATTGTGAAAAATGGCCCGAAATATTTACAATTATTTTAAATCTAGTAGTAAAAGGCAGAGTGAGTTCAAGGAGTTCCAGCATTTTGCTGAGGTAGATGTGCATAAATTCTTAGACCATCTCAGACTGGATGATTGTCTTTAAATCCAGTAGTGCACAGGATTCTTGAACAATGGGATGTATTACGTTTATATTTCGGTAGCAAATGGCTAGAAGATTCAGAGTGCCACGACATTCATTCGTGCTTGAATGATCCCATTATCAAGGCTTATTATTATTTTTTGAGTTGGATACCAAAGTTCACAAATTAAACAGCTATTTTCAAAGCGAATCTGTTTTTATTACAGAAATAGATGAGAAAATGACAATTTTTTATAAAGAGCTTATACTTTTGATTTTACACAGAAGCTATGTAAATTCCGCTCCAATTGAAATTTTAGATCCAACGACAGAAATAAATCAAAAATAACTGAAAGACATATAATCGCGGCTTAGGTGTCCAGAAAGAACTAGATTCAATTGAAAACGAAGAAAGAAAGTTAAGACAGAGAGATGTGTAAAAATTTTATTGTTAGAGCTTTTGTTGGCATTCGTAAACGATATTCTGTTAACGACAAAACTATGACAGAAATAGCAAAATTTGATATACAGAGAGTTATTTACAATGATAGAGAAGAGTCGGTTTCCTCATTATTTCCTTTACTGCTAAGAATTACCCCAACTTCAATCCAACATCAACAATAACTAGATGATGAGTGGCGGAAGTTACCCTTTTATCACAAAAATTTGGAATTAAGTCAACCTCCTGACATATTTTGGCACCAAGTAAGTTTACAAATAATACTCTTATTATATATCCCTATGTATCGTTAATGCAGCCCAATTATTTTTTTCAGGTAGCACGACTGCGCGATCAGCATCGAGAAAGGAATGCTTATTTCATGCACTTGCCAAAGTTTATGTTGGCTATTTTGTCCCTACCACACTCGAATGCTGAATGCGAAAGAGTTTTCAGCAAAATCAACGACATTAAAACCAAAAAAAGAAATAAACTGCTTACGAAGTCCATCAAGGGAAATATTTTATCGCAGCAAGCCATACAGCGATACAGAAAAAACTGTGTTGATTTTAATCCCCCTAATGCTATGATTAGTGGGATTATGATGCGAAAGTCTTTGACCAATGTGTGTTGCCAGTGATGACATACGGCACAGAGACGTGTCGCTCACTGTGGGCCTCATAAGAAAGCTCAAGGTCGCTCAGCGAGCTATGGAGAGGGCTATGCTTGGTGTTTCTCTACGAGATCGAATCAGAAATGAGGAGATCCGTAGACAAAGTAAGGTCACCGACATAGCCAAAAGGATTAGCAAGTTGAAGTGGCAGTGGGCGGGGAACATAGTTCGGAGAACTGACGGCCGTTGGGGCAGAAAGGTTCTCGAGTGGAGACCACGCACCGGAAAGTGTAGCGTAGGACGGCTCCCCACTAGATGGAAAGACGACCTAATAAAGGTCGCTGGGAGCCGTTGGGTGCAGGCCGCACAAGATCGGTCGCTCTGGAGATCTATGGGGGAGGCCTATGTTCAGCAGTGGACGTCCTGCGGCTGAAATGATGAATGCTATGATTCAAAAGAATAATATCGATATGTATAAAAACTGCGAAACAATTATACTGTCTGATTCTGATTAATTAGTATGAGTTTTATTTTCAACTAGCTGTGCCCGTGGCTTCGCTCACGTGGACTACAAAATTCCCGCGCAAATCTTGCTCCCTCGCTCCCGGCTACTTTAAAGACAAAAATGTTTATTGTAGGTGTTCCTTAGAAGATAGGCGTATACTCTCTTGAACCTTTTTGTAGGTCTTTTTAATCCCTACAATTATGTAGTACATTAATTTACTTTATCTCTTATGGTCAACTCAGCGTAAGCCATTTAAGCACCCGAATTGATTCACCATGACCAGTTTTTATTTATTTATGCGGAAACCTAATTCTTTTTCTAAAATAAAAGTAGCATAGGTTACTCACTATAAATTACCCGGGACAGACTGACAGACAAAAATTTTAAAAATGGGTGTTTTGTTAACGGTGTCGTGTCGTATATACTTTCATATGCATTATTTGAAATAAATATTACAACATAATTTTGAAAAATCTAACGTTTTTTTCACGTGAATTTTGAAGCTACACCCGTCGAGTTGAGCAGAAGTATTGCGTGTGCACTTTTCGGTTCTCGGCATGGAAACCGTGGGGATTTTTAGTGAGTATTCATGGTATTTTATGTTACCTTGTTAGTCTCACATACCCTTTCGGCCTGCCCGGGCCGTTAGCTGGATGCGTAAATGCATTTAACCCACGTTAAAAAAAGGGGGTTCGCGACAAGATTTACGTAATGGTGGCTTGATGACTAGCAGGCACTTGCGGCATAAATGATGGAGCCCGCGCGACTGAATTCATCTCTCGCTCTCGCCTTGCACGCCGCACCGCCCGGCACGTGGCCAGTAGTGCTGTTCTCTAAAATAACAACTCGATGTCGAGCCTCACTCATGTGACATATTTCACTTCGACAGTAAATTCACATTACCTTGGATCGGAATTTTGGTAAACACATGGCACGCACTTGCGAAGTGAAGTGAGATTCTTATCGACGAACATCTAAGTAGAGAAGTATAGGTGTACCAGAATATCATGGAACGAAAACAAAAATATTAATTGTGATTTTCATATGGCAATTATCAATTGTCATCTATCAAATTAAATTCGAGTTAAGTTAACCGCTGCAGAGATGTTTTGTTTTTTTCTTCAAAAGTTACAGTTTTCGTGAAAATGTCGAAACCCCCAATTCGACTACAAGCAAGGAACGTTGTTTACAATGTATACCAAAGGATTTGTGCAGAAGAAGATGGAGGCCAATCAGAATTTTCGATTTTAAAGAGAGTACAAACATTCACCGGTAAGTAGAACTAACAAGTCAAGATAATTTATATTTTATACATACATTTTTCTAAGTACCGAAATAATAATTATTATTTTAATCATAGTGTTAAAGTTACAGTTAGTAATAGTTTGGCAGCTTTTTTGATATTCTGCAAACAAACATTTTTGTGTGTAAATTATTGAAAGTATATTAAAAGAAAAATGAAAACCCATGATGAAATCAAATAAGTAATATTATATTGTGTACTATCCTTACTGTACGTTATTGAACTGTTACTACAGGGGTTACTTCTTTTATCATACGAAGAATTATTAATGAAGGAAGAGTAAACGGAGGTGTTCTGTACGCCTGGTAAAAAGAGGAAAGGGGGAAAGAAAAAAATTAATCCGGACAGTTTTGATTTAGAAGTGCTCAGAAATAAAATAAAGGAATTTTATACTGTACGGAAAGAAATTCCAACCGTGAGGAAATTGTTACAAACTCTTCGGGTAGATATTGATTTCAATGGAGGCAGAGAATCATTGATGTAACACATATATGTATCTACTTATTTTACTTGCTATAGTTTAACGTTGCTGCATTTTATAACTTATGCTTTTTTACAGGCTTATTCTGAAGAATATTGGCTTTGAATTTGTAAAGTGCCAATCAAAAAGAACTATTACGATGGAGCGTCATTAGGTCATGACATCAAGATACAAAGATTCAGATATTTACAGCGTATGAAGAGGAACCGTGAATCACAAGAACCTAACAAACTAGATGTAGTTTATTCAGACGAAACTTATATACACGGTTCATGTTCTGTAAATAAGTGTTGGAAAAGTAAAGATCTTGCAGGTCCATCTAAAAGTATTTCAGCGGGAGCAAGATTGATTATTGTGAATGCTGGCGAAGAAAACGGTTTTGTGCCCAATTGTTGCTTAATATATAGGTCAAAAAGTATATCTGCTGACTACCATCATGATATGAACCAAAATACAGTGTAAACTCTTTATAGCGAAACTCAAGGGACTGAGCATTTTTTGTCGTTATAGAGAGTTATCGTTATATGGAGTGAACAAAAAAACAACCAAATTAACAAGAATTTTTAATATGTATGTCTTAGATAACAAATGCTTATAAATTATTGTTTACACATATAGTCTGATAACTTTGTCTGACGATTTTTGCTATGCCAGTACTTCTTTTGTATTATTTTATGTATTCTATTCATATCTTCTTCTATCAAACTTTTTCCTCAACACTAATCGCTTTCCGTTTACTGGCCATGTTAACAGTTTCAAAGTAGGTTTACGACTGATAATACGATAGGTACCCAGTATACTTGGTCGAAGACCATCACTTCCGAGAAAACAATGCGTCATACTGCACGTGTTCAAGGCAATTAAGGATAACAAAACCTAGACCGACCTCGGATGTTTCGGAGCTTCAAAGTCTTTTGTTACCTGATAACATAACATAAACAATAATACCGATAATAAATATTTACTGTCTAAAAATATGAACACATTTCTTCGTAATAGATAATGGCGTATCGCTATAAAGAGTGTTTCAATATGTGGGTTTTAACGCAAACCAACCAAGTTGGGCTCACTTAACGTTATAAAGAGTTTACACTGTAACTTTGAAAAATGGGTCACGGAAAAACTAATTCCCGACGTCAACGCACCACTTCCCGCGCATTTACGAGCATACGTTGTTGAGGCACGCATGTCAGTATATTACGTGCCCATATTTTGTTATTATTTATCAGCGGAATATAAGAGGTTATAGTATTTATGTTTCTTCTTTTGTCAGTGATAGTTTTAGTTATTGAAATATGTAGCTACTCATGTAATGATAGATTTTAAGTACTTTGCGAGACGTTTTTGAAAAAAAAAATTGTTCAATACAAAAATTTACAAGTGGATAATGCCGGTCCCGCTGACCGGTATTACCCGCAACGTAATCATTGTCTTTTTTTACGTTTTATTACTTTTGTTTCAATTTATTTTTCTTCATAGGATGTCGGGAACTCTGAAAAGGAGCCAAGGATTGAAAGTAAAATGGAACCAAGCTGATTTGAGTAGGGCATTCAAACTCGTTGAAGGTGGAACAGCAATAAGAGAGGCAGCTAGGGCTTGTGGCGTCCCATTTTCAACCCTCCAAGACTGAAACATAATAACTGTGAATCACCATCTTTGGGAAGAAATCCAGTATTTACGAAAGAGCAAGAAGCGGAAATGAATACCAGATAAAATTTCTTGGTAATATATTTTATGGCTGCACCACAATTCAAATACGTAAAATTGCATATGAATACGCAATCAAAAATAATGTGAAGCACAATTTCAATGAAGATCTTGGAATAGCTGGAAAGGATTTATGAAAAGAAATAACTTGTCTGTTCGAAAAGCTGAAAAAACGAGTTTGAACAGAGCTACAGCTTTTAACAAGAATGAAGTGACTGTGTTTTTCAAGCTGCTTGAAGAGTTGATGGAGAAATATAAGTTCTTACCAAGTAATATCTATAACGTCGATGAGACGGGCATCTCATCTGTGCAAGACCCAGGGAAAATAGTAACTCAAAAAGGACAAAAACGTGTGGGATCTATAACTTCAGGTGAAAGAGGAAAGACTGTAACAGCTGTATGTGCAGTAACTGCAACTAGGGTTTACCTTACCCCGATATTTATTTATCCTCGTCAAAGCCATTCACCGGCACTGGAATACGATGGCCCACGTGGAGCTATATAACGCTGCTCGAAGAATGGGTAGATTAATGAAGACCTATTTACAGATTGCCAGAAGCATTTCACGGAATTCACAAAAGCTTCACAGAATCAACCGATACTGCTAATACTGGACAACCATAGCAGTCATTTATCTTTGAAAACTTATAAATTCAGCTAAAAGAACAACATAATAATGTTGTCGCTTCCACCGCACGGCTCCCACCGAATGCAGCCTTTGGATATGGCTATTTATGGTCCATTGAAAGCTGCCTACAAACAAGATTGCAATCTTTTGATGAAAACTGAATTGGGAATGAAGATCACCCAAAATCACATTGCTTCGCTTTTTCGAAAAGCGTATCAAAACGTAGCGACAATCCCAAAAGCTGAAGCAGGTTTTGCTGCTACTGGAATATATCCTCTCAATCCAAACGTGTTCACAGATGAAGACTTTATGGTTGCTGAAATTTTGAACAGCAGTGACATGATGATTGTGGCAGCAGAAGAACGGCGCGACCTAGGCTCCAGAACTCCAGAGACTCAATTCATCCCCTTTAGCACAGATCCACCTGTAACAGCACCGAATTCACCAGAAAATAGTGCTGTGACATCTCCTGTTATTTTGAAATCGTTAATAGACCTTCCTTCAACTTCAGGAGTTACTGCCAAAGAACTTTTACCAGTTCTGAAGAAACATTTAAACAAAAATAAACAGCAGGGCACCTGTCGACAACTCCTACTCAACTCCTCACAAAGAAGCTTTGGTAGAAAAAGAATTTAGATCCCAAAAAAACTGTAGGAAAAAGGCAGAAAAAAAACAACAACTAAATCTGCTATGAAAAACGTGAAAAAAAGAGTTCTGCGAGACAAGAATAATCAACAGTCTTCGTCAGACTGTAATATCGATATGGTTGACATGTGCGATGATGACGATGACATTGAAGTCGAAGACCCGTAAAATAAGTGCATGTTATGTGGTGATTACGGCCAGAATAACGAGCTTTGGTACAGGTGCGTTCAGTGTGGGGGTTGGGCTCATGCTGAGTGCACGGGTGTTGAATCCCCCAAAGGCTACGTTTGTGATTTGTGCCGCTAAAAAGCTAGACCGGTATTACCAACTTACCGACCGGAATTGGCCTCCATGTCTGGCAATACCGGTTAAAACCATTTTTTCTTTTTAAGTTAATTGTGCCAAATTTTTTATTTAATATTGATCTCAATGGTGGTTGTGATTATGTTAGAATAATAATTAAAGCTTATAATGTCATGCTAGATTCTTTAATAAATGTTGATTAAGTGACCGGCATTATCCATCCTTACCCTACAAGAGTTGAGTTGCCGAGTGAGTTGAGTGATGATTTATAGTGTATTTTTCGGTGGAATTATAAATATACTTATTTATGATGTGAATAGACACCATATTTACTTAATAATTATAAAGTAAGATTATAATTTAAAAAAAATCGTTAGCCACCTTAAATTTGGTTAGAAGTTTACGTTATAAAATACTACGAAATAAAATAACTACTAAATAGGAATAAATTACTATAATTACGTTTTTAATAAAGTCTTTGGGTCTATTAAATTATTTTAATCCATGTAGGGGAAGTACGTACAAAATGGCATACACGGACAAAATGACACAGGCATCATATTTCCAATTCTGCCGCTTCTAGCCCTCCATAAACAACTATATCAAGTGACTCTAGCGGCTCGTAACAGCCGTCAAAACGTGAATTCGCGCCTGTCTTTCTTTCGTGTGTCATGGCCGACGACATACATTGGTAAGTTAGGAGTTTATTTTTATTTTAGAATTAATATTATATTTTTCATTGGTTTACCTTGTGTGTCCGTTTATTATCCCCATAAGTAGTACTTATTGCTGCATTTGAATAACTTGTCCATAAGAACAGAATGAACTAGTTGTGTAGGTACCCACTGCATTTATTCAAAGGTGTTAATTTCTTTCCAGATATGTAAATGCCGAATAATGACAAGCGTAAGACTGATCGCCAAACCCGGAGTGTGGAATCAATGCGTAAAGCAATAGAAGCAATTCACAGTAATAAAATGGGCTGGCTTTTAGCGTCTAAAGCATTTGGAGTGCCACAAGCAAGTCTCAGAAGACACGCTTTGAATACTAACAAAACTTTGGGAGTCCAGTGCAAAGGGTCTAGGATGTTGGAAAGCTACTTTTCACCTGATGTAGAAAGAAAATTAGTTGAGCATTTAAAATTACTTGAATCTCGTTTGTTTGGACTGACGCGAATTTCAGTTGAAGAATTAGCTTTTGAGATGGCTAAAAGAAACGATTTCGCTCATAGGTTTAACCCACAGAAACAGAAAGCTGGACAAGAATGGTTAGAGGATTTTTGAGACGGAATAAAAATATTTCTTTACGCAAACAAGAAGCTACTTCAGACGCTCGTGTTTAGGCTTTTAATCGACCTCAAGTCAAAAAGTTTTGAAAACTTGCTTGTAATCAATTATCTTTGAATGTTTTCCTATTTTGTATCAATTTATCACGATAAACGCCTTATTCGTGGACTCCGAAATAAGGGCTGAAATTGTTCTTCATCTTTCTCAGCTTTCAAACGAACTGAAAAGGTATTTTCCAGATATTGATAATGCCAAAGAGGGCTAGATTCGTAACCCATTTGTGGTCACGAATGAGAGCATAAATTCTAGTTTAAGTATTAAGCAACAGAAGTCATTATTAGAAGTGAATCTCTTCAAGCTGCTTTAAAAAGGATGTCTTAGATAGATTTTTGGGCTGCTAGACAGGAAGAGTATTCCGAACTCTCACGCAAAGCGGTGAATTTCCTTTTACCCTTTGCTAAAACATACTTATGTAAAAATAGGTTTTCACCCCTGGTCATGATAAAAACAAAATACAGAGATCGTCTTAATACCGAGTAAAAATTAAGGTTAATATTGTCCAAAATACTTCTAAAATTCACTAAATTTACGACAAATATGAATATGAACATATTTCTGAATATTTTTGAAGTGAAACTTCTTTAGAATCGTTGTGATTTCAAACCGGATGCAACGGAAAAAACGACAGACACAAAAGCTACTATGAATGATAATAGGTATTTACCTATGAAATTACCGTTCTGAAGTACTGCACATTTCAAATCAAAATATTTTTTGTTTGGCTAAGAATTCTAATTTAAAATTAATTTTATTTTAAATACTTGGAATTCTTTTTCCAAAAGTAGTCATTTGTTTATTGATTAGTGTTACATTTTCATCGTATTTCAATCTTTTTTGTCACCATGGATACGTTAAAAATTCGAGTAATTATGGAATATGAGTACCGTCGTGGCAGCAACGCGGCACAAGTGGCACGCAACATCAACGACGTTTACCACCTGTTATTGGTTTGCTCGCTTCCGTTCTGGGAATTTCGACCTGAAAAATGAACCTCGCGGTCATCCGAAGAATTTGGTCGACAATGACGAATTAAAGGCGATTGTGGAAGCTGATGATACACAATCTACGGCTGAATTAGCAGCAGCTTTCGACGTTAGCGTCAAAACAATATTGGTCCATTTGCGTCAAATTGGCAAGGTAAAAAAGCTTGACAAATGGGTGCCTCACGAACTCAATGATCGCCAGCGCGAAGTACGCGTCGACACGTGCTTTGCACTGCTCAACAGACACACAAATGAAAGAACTTTGAACCGCATTGTTACCTGCGATGAAAAATGGATTGTTTGATAACCGCAAGCGCTCATCAAGTTGGTTGGATCCTGGTTCAGCCCCTAAACAATGCCCTAAACGAAAACTTACCCCTAGAAAAGTGATGGTCACTGTTTGGTGGTCTAGCGCCGATGTGATACATCACAGCTTCTTACCAAACGGGGTGAGCATTATTGCAGATGTGTACTGTGAAGAACTGAACACAATGATAGAGAAGCTGGCACATCTCTAACCAGCATTGGTCAATCGCTCGTCTCCGCTGCTCCTGCACGACAACGCGCGACCTCATACTGCACAGCAGACGGTCTCCAAGTTGCAAGAACTGGGGTTGGAAGTTCTCCGTCATCCGCCCTACTCACCAGACCTTGCGCCTACAGACTACTACTTTTTCCAGAATTTGGATAACTCCTTGGCGGGAAAAAATTTCAATACCCGAGAGGCAGTACAAAATGCCTTTGAAGAATTTGTTGCCACCCGTCCAGCTGATTTCTTTAAGAAGGGCATCAATAAACTGCCACTGCGCTGGCAAAGATGCATTGATTGCATGGGTGATTACTTCGATTAATACAAATAAAAAATACATGAAAATAATTCGTTTAAATTTTTTCATACAAAACGGCAATTTCATAGGTAAAGACCTAATAATATACTGTGTAAGGTAAGGGCTACATTCCCATACATTTTTTACTGGCGCTTACGACCGTTTGGAACTGGGTGAAGTTTTTGTCGATTTACTGAAGTTTCACTTCTATCGTGTGTGAATCGCACACACACACCTTTTTTTTTAATCCTGTTTTAAGTATAAACTAAGATTTCAATATTTTCTATGCGTCAAAAATTACATAAAATGTTAACTATTGATACAGGAGGTTTGCCGTATGAAATTACATTGGTTTTGAACAAACCATACATGATAACAACTAACATCGATGTATCAGATGGATTAGCCAATGGTGCGACGGGAAAATTAATTTTAATTGAATATAATGACAAAGGAGAGATAGGTCGTTTATGGCTAGAATTTCCAGGATCTCCAAAAATCGGAGAAAAATTGAGAAGAAAGGCAACGGCATCAATTCAAAAAAATTATCTTCATCCACTGGCAGTACCAATAGATCGCAGAACATCATCTATACCATTAGTACCTAATAAAACCGTTATTGTAAAACGTAATCGTTTCCCATTAGTCTCTGCATGTGCAATGACGATTCACAAGTCCCAGGGAGCTACTTTTGGTGAGATTGTATATGAATATGATAAATCACACGCTCAACAACTCCTATACGTCGCATTATCACGAGTTATATCAATAAACGGTTTATATCTCGTTTCAAAAAAAAAATGATAAAAATTTTTACCATAGCCGAAGAGCGTCAGTATCTACAATTGATCTACAACATGAATTTAGAAGGCTGAACTTAAATCGACTTCACACAATTGGAAATGTTTTATATGATTTCTTAAATAAAAGAAAAGGGATGTCACTGTTTACTTTTAACTGTCAAAGCTTACGAGCTCATGTACAAGATCTGCAATATGACAAAATAGTGTCGTCGTCAAATTTTTTAATTCTTTCGGAGACATGGATGAATAATGAAGGTATTGTAAGCATTCCAAATTTTAATTTTTTTGTTAATTACAAAAGACCACGTACGAGGGCAGGCGGAGTAGCAATTTATCACAACGTAAATGATGGAGCCCGTGTTGTTACGCCACAAATAGATCTCAATGCACAACAGCTGGAATCGTCTGTTCAGCTTTCGAAAGTTGGAGAAATTTGTACCTGTGAAAGCAGAATTGACCAGGGAGATTTAGTTTTGATTGTAGCAATTTACATCTCTTCCAACCAATCAATAAAATCAGTTATTGAATTTATACATGAAAATTTGATCAAATATATCCCAGAGGTATCGCGAATTCTCAAAAAGAATTTTGTTAAAATGCCGATGATTTTAAATGGGGATTTTAACATAAATTTTGCATCAGATACAGCGCTTCCTTTGATTGAGTTTCTCGATACAACATTTAATTTAAAAATGTGTAACAATCGCACTCAATCAACTAAGACATCAAAAACGGTAATAGATGCAGTATTCCAAAGATATATCAACCAAATTGAAACTAAAACATTTGTATCATATTTTAGTTATCACATGCCTCTTGTATCATTTGTTGAAACTGAAAGTATGTAACATATGTTAAATAAAATATAAAATATCTTTTAAAATTAATCAAAATACTTTCATTTTTAAACAAATAAACTTTGTAATTATCCTACCCTTATTATATATATTCATCTCATTCTTTTGTCGATTTACTGAAGTTTCACTTCAATCATGTGTGAATCGCACACACACCTTTTTTTAGTCATTAATATTGAGATGTGAACATATATTATTGTGTGGTACAAACAATATGAAACTTATCTAATGCAAAATTATTCATATTATTTGGGCAAACTTGCCACATTTTAAGGTATTCATCAGAAAGTGTACTCGAAAGATTATGTGAACATTCCACAAAATCATTTCAGTGCAATTCTCTAACCATAGCAAACTGAATACCTTTACATACAAAATTTTAGTTATAATAACAAAAAAGATCAAGATTCAATAATTTGAGTAAATGATACAAATAAAGGGGTAAAGTACAGGGATGGTTATAAACAATAAAAGAATACACTATATGCAAAACATCACTCCCATAACAAGTATTATGTATAAATTTGTGACTGATTTATGTTGTGTCAATAGGATATGAGTTATTCTACAGTACACCACACATTTGGCAACTAAATTCTATAACATGTATTCATCACACTTAACAGTGGTAAAATTGTCTACATAGGCAGAAAACCAAAATAATAAAAAAATACTATTCAATTATAATAAGTTGTAAAATATACACTTTTGAATTTCAGTCTGTCAAGAATCATGAAGTACGAGACGTATGAGTATCTTTAAAGTTGGTCAAAATATAGTTATCTTTCTAGGGTTACTATGAATGGTTGAAATTGAAATATATGTATTTTAATGATTACATATGTTGAGTGAGCTTTTTTATTGTATTTTTTTATCCAATAATTTCAATTGTGTACATAGTTTAACTTACTTTAACTTATTTTAATTTGAAATTTTATTTTTTCATTTTTAATAATAGTTCTATTTTTAAGGATTTATTATGTTTCTTTATGCCATAAACTTATATATTATGATATGCAAATACTGAATAAAAGGTCACTAAATATTAGTGAAATAATAGGCATGTGATTCATAAACCGCCCAGCAAGTCACTGCAAAGTACTTCTCTCTTTTGTCTGTTATAGGGAAGGGGCACGTCTTGCGAGTAAGCAAGGTAGACTATACGATATGAAACTTCGTATAAAAACGAGTGCTGGCTGCTGATTTATCATATGCACAGCTAGATATGTAGAGCAAAGACATAATTATACATGTTCGGCTTCATATGAAAACTGCATGGGTTGGTAACACAGTAAGCAAGAGAACAGTCACTATATTAAGCACTGGTTTTACGAATAACAGTGTATTAGCTAATACAGATACTATTTATATTCATAGATTATTTTGTATTATGTATCTATTGGTATTTCATAATATATTAGCAGTTTCTTCCATTCCTTGTAACTAGCTGCAAATGCATGCAGGTTATTTTACCTATATATATTTTTGAGAATATCAAATGTAAATATTTATTATTTTATGTTTAGAATTAACTAAAATGTCAATCGAGTGACGTTTTTAATGGGAACATTAATCAAAAAAAAATCATAAACATCTATAATTGTACTACATGACACAGTGATACTTATTAACATACCATATTTTAATATACCAAAACCTTCGACGTTAACGACAGTAGGTACGTAATTTATTAGTACGAAGGAAATTTAATTACTGTTTCATTTAGGTTATATAATAAGCATACGGATAATAATGATAAATATTCACGACAATCTTTTATTTCATACTCACATTCTTTGTAGAGAAAATATAAACCTAATTACAGTATTAGATTCAAGTATACCTACCGCGAATAGCGAATATTGAATCGGTAACTAATAATTGACTAATACCCGAAAAGTACGGTAACCTAATATGAGTTAACTTATTTATAGGAATATCAAAATATGAGCCTAATACCTTTAACCACAAATATACAGCATACTTACTTAACCAGAAATCTACACATGTCGACTATGCCAGCCATAACTCACAGACGACTTTTTAGATTCAAAGATTGTGTGCTTTCTAAAAATAATATAATAGAAAGCTTCGAGAAATATGAATATCAACCTGTTTTTTAGCGTTTTTACTTTGCCGACCACAAGAATAAGAAAATTCTAAATATCCTACGGCACAGTAGGGATGGAATCAAAAATTAATTTATTTTAAATCGATTATTTAAAAATAAAATATAATTATTTTTAAATCGATAATTTATGTATAAATTTTTTTCATAAAACACGATTTGAATTTAAAAAAAAAACAATTATTTAAAAATTGATTTTTTTTCACTGGCGATTTTTTTTTTGATAGATGTAGGTAATGTAATTTTTTTTTGATAGTAGGTATTTAATCATCCTTCTTACTGAATTGCTAACTAGTCCTCTTTATTGAAAATCATTACTGCCATTATCAAGTGAATATAGTGGTAAACAAGTTGGTTGCTCCCTTGTTAGAACTTTCTAGAGAATTTTTGTGGCAAATCAAAATGTATGCTTCCAGTTTATATTTATAATCCATTTCACATGCACAAGCTATATCACACAAACAAAATGCTAGCAGTATTATATAATATAGGGTCTTAAACCTAATTTAATGGATCTATAATACTACTATTAAGCTGAAGAGTTTCTTTGTTTGTTTGTTTGGTTGAACGCTCTAATCTCAGGAACTAATCGAATGGAAAAAATATTTTTTGTTGGATATGCTATTGATCGAAGAAGGCCTCTAGGCTATATAACATCACGCTACGATAATAGAAGCGCAGAATCAATGAAAAATATTGCAAAAACGGCGAAGGATTATTGCTTATGAGAGCTTCCAATGCGTGCACTGCGTAAATGCTTAAATTTACTCAACAATCATGTGCGACGGAATTGTTTCTCTTAAAAAAAAATTAAAAAAGTCCATGATAGCATTTGGCTATCTTTTAAATTTGACTCAATATAACCTTTTTTTATGGTAAAAAAATTTGTTCTACAATAATGCATTATTTGCGAAGGTGTTCATAGGAACATAAACATAACATAAACATGGTATTAATCTTATTGAAATAAAATATTCATCACAAGTATTTCATTTAACACATGACAAAATAATTCACTCGATAATGGCAGTAATAATCTTCATTAAAGAGGACCGGTTGCCAAGTTAGGAGGAACAAGAAGAAGTATTTCATTTCGAACAAAATTGTTCTCGACATCAATTGATTTTAATAAATATATTATTAGGAGATATCACAGTTCTAAAATAAATCCGCAACAAAGTAAAGAAAGTTTTAGCTTCTTTAGAATTGTATTATAGGTGCCGACGACCCAATCTTTGTAACCCTCTCTCTCTCTCTCTCATGTGACGCAGACGAAGATGTGTGAGTCTGTTAGTTAAAAATAAAATCCAAATACCAAAATAGGTCATTTTAAGATCCCACCAAGAACTTCAATCGCCCTTATAAGTTACATAAATATATAAATAATATATTTACCCATAAATATAGTTATTTATAATTACATAATGATACATACATACAAAAATTACGCCTATTTCCCAACTGGGTAAGCAGACACCACGTCCTTTCACCTGCTACGATCCTGCTATACCCCTTTCGCTTCTTGGACAATCATTAATCTTTTCATGCATGCTCGTTGGTTTAGAGTACTCTTGACCTTATCTTTCTTCAGAACGTCTCCGATTTGATCGATAAATGTTCAACTAAGCCTTCTTCTTCCAACGGGTCCTTTAACATTCGCATCATAAATTTGTTTAGTCATTCTTCTTTCATTCATCTTCTCAACATGTCCAAACCATCTAAGCATCCCTTTCTCAATCCGTGTGACTATATCTTCTTTCACACCACAAAACTCTCTTATTACACGATTTCTTATCTTGTCACTTAATTTCACTTTTAACATACCTCTTAGCGCTCCCATTTTTACTGCATTTATTTTAATTTTATGATTTTTCTGCCACACCCATCTTTCACTTCCATACATGAGTGTTGGAACCAACACTCCTCTATGCACAGCCAAACGATCTTTCAGAGAAATCTTCTGGCTGCTCATAAAGGAGTGTAACGCCTCATTCACCATATTACCGGCATTTATTCTCCTTCCTATATCACTCTCACACTTTACATCCCTGGTAAACATTGATCACAAGTATACAAACTCACTTACTTGCTCCAGTATCCTCCTCATCAATCCGGACACATATTTCTGTCATGTTTTGTTCCTTTTTAAACACCAAAATTTTCGTCTTCTTTGCATTTACTTTCCTTTTCTTTCTTTCCAAAGCCTCATTCATAATAGTCACCATCGCTTGCAAATCCTTAGCCGACGATGCAAGTAAAACTTGATCATCAGCGTAAAGAAGACATTTGACAAATAAGTCGTTCATTTTCAGTCCACAATTACTCTCTTTCAAATCTGTTAGGCAATTATCCATGAATAGGTTCAACAGCCATGGAGATGCTACACATCCCTGTCTGACACCCTTTTGGATATCAAACCATTCAGTGTATGATCCATTTATTCTAACATAGCCACTAGAATCCTCATAGAGATATTTCAGTGCTTGTATCAGATCCCCGCTAATCCCATGCCTAGATAATGCCAACCACAACTCATTCCTCAACACTTTGTCATAATAAATAATGAGTTGCTATTTAATTTAATATTATATTTTTGTATTCAAACGGATTGTAATACAAGTAATGGAACGCACCACCCGCGTCTTTGGAACTATTTACGCAGTGTATAATAATTTTTAGCTGTGCCCCACGGTTTCACCCGTGTTAATTTTATAAAACAAACACCGGCAACGCCAGTGCATTCGTGTAGCCTGTCATAATTTTTCTTCCCACAAATACAAATTACATATATCAATTTTCTTTATCTCCAAAACTATGTGCCAAATAACATGCAAAAGAGCAAAATTTAACTTCATAAAATTGTCTTTAAGATGAAATAACTCTTGTTCGTAAGGATTAATATACCATGTGTAAAATAATGATCTTATATAACTTTTTAATGTTAAACCATTGTTTGTTATACAATAGCTTATTGTGGGTTATGCATAAGGTATAGGCATATGCTATTGCGGACTATTTTAAAGATGTACTAACCCCCAATATTTTTCTTCTAGATGTGAATAGAACTAAAAATTATCACGAAAATTTTTATTAAAGGCTAGTTAGGACGTGCATCTTGATGCTAAATAGGCTATACTATTCCTTGTGAATCAAGCTATTGTATACAAAAAGAATTTTTTAAATGAGACTGGTAGTTTAAAAGATTAGCTTATTTAAAAAAACAAACATAAAAACACTTCCGCTTTGTTATATTAGTACGTATACATATAATATATAGTATAGATAATACTTTTAAAAGCTTACAGAATATTCATACTTTGAAAACCAAATCCCGAGGATAAAAGGTAGTAAAATAAAATGAAGAAAAAAAACATTCGTTACTTTTTATTTAACCTTACTATACAACAGAATTTGGTACAAGAATGAGCATTCTCCGTTATTAATAATATTTTTTGTCTTTTTATTGAAATATGTTAATTTAAATTGGTTAAGAAAGTTATGATTCAAAATATTTCAGGTTGTAATTAAATTATTCAGAAAAATGTGAAAAAAAAGACGATTATTATTTAACCGTTTTATTTTTTATTAAAATAATTAATTATCATAAAAACAATTTTTTTTAAAAATTCTCATCCCTACGCCACAGCATAGACCATTAACCAGAGGACGCCACAGTGCAAAACACCCAGTGTTGCCAGTTCCCGATAGTGAAAAGTTACAAGTTAGCA
This sequence comes from Saturnia japonica, assembly GCA_033032175.1. Lineage (NCBI taxonomy): Eukaryota > Metazoa > Arthropoda > Insecta > Lepidoptera > Saturniidae > Saturnia > Saturnia japonica. The sequence continues at coordinate 5,810,498 of CM065329.1, forward strand.
AGGACAAGGACTTCTCAAAAAGTAACACTTTGATTATAAAACTAACGCATTCTCATAATTGTCGGAAAAACACAATTTTATCCTTAATATGTCGTCAAATGAGTACTTGATGTATTTATATGTACATCTTTACATAGCTTGATATTGAACAACATTAACAGAACTACTAATGTCAATTACTTTGTCTACACTCAGTACCTATTTATTTACCTAGTTTTGTTTACCACTAAGCTCAATCAAAAGAGATTAGAATTAACTATGGTAGACCAGGTTAACAATCTACAATGAAACATAAACAAATTTGCTGCTTGCAGTGACAGTGCATGGTTTGGGTTTATCTTTGTAAATGTCACTTGTTGCCCTTTCCTTTTAAGACCAGATCAAATATTACGAAAATATCGAGGCTTCTCGAAAAAGCACTTACAGTAAAAATACGTACCATTTTTCATAAATCTGAAACCAGAAAAATAAATCCAGTATTTGATCCCACTTTGCTAAATAACTATGCTGAAAACAAGACATTGTGTCTAGACGAATGCATCAAGTGGAATAAAAACAAAGAAAAAACATCTTTATTTAGGTACCTAAATTACGACAAAAATTTACCTTCTAATATTGGATAATTTTCCGAAATACCTTCGATCCCGATAAATTCCCAAAAACCTCAGGTATTAATTAGTGTATATAAAAAAAACATCACATATACACAAACAATAGGACATTATTTAATACTAAATTAGTTGTTAAATAAAATTAAGTAGGTAGTTTATACATTCAACTAAAAACCTAAAATACAGACTATGTTTATTACAATAGATTATTATTTATTATATTGTATAGTTTATGTAAGCATTCTACAAGGCCGGCTTCCTCTCATGTGTTGTCTTTAATTTACTCATCTTTAAATTAAATATAGAATATGTTTGGGAAAGTCCCGTCTAAGTTTTCAGTATATTTTAAACTTAGCTGCGTTCCATTTTATCTCCTTTTTGGAAGTTATATTTTTGGCTAATTCTTTTATTCCAAAACGAAAAGTAACACTAAAGTAATATTTTGAGTTGTGTAACACTTGAGTAACGCGACGAGGTCAAAAGTAACGCAAAATGTTACAAAATAAAGCTCTGGTAACACTGCATAGAGCTGAATTCTAGAATTCTTAAATGGTTAAGGTTGATTCGATACCATTGATACAACTCGTACTCAGATCACTATTCATTTGGTATTAATCCTTTTCATTCAATTGTATTACTTATAGTAGATAAAACACCATTTGATCTGAATACTATATTCGAATGAACAAATGGAATCGAATCAATTGGCGACACGATATACCCCGCCTCGGGCCCTTGGCAGCTTGGCAAGTTTGGTGGGTGAGCTAGCAAAAATATTTGATTTATAAATAGGTATCGTTTTATGGACAATGATTATTAATCATTATCATTACCATATCGTAAAACAAAATTACTCATCGTATCTGTCAGTCTGTCTGAAATCTGAACTTAATAAATTCAAAAACCGAACGGATTTTCATATGATATTGATCAGTTGACGAAGTAATTCATGAGGAAGGATTGATTCAATAAGGTTTTGTGTACATTGGGAATACATACTATGACGATGTTTGTTGAAGATGTTGGAACAAATAATGCTGATGAAGCTCGTATTTGCTATATTTGAGTAAAAATGCAACTCATTCGTGTATTGAATCAAAATATTGATACCTTATTCGATACTACTTCAAAGTTTCGAATCTGGTCAGTATTCATTCAATTTTTAATAAAATTATTAAATTCTTGAACGAGGCTTGTGCTAGCATGGAAGGTTATTAGATCTAACATATTATCGATTAGAGAATCAAAATTTTGAATGATTATTTCAAATAAACGATTACAATTATTAAAAAAAATATTATAAGGAAATTTCCGCAAGAATTTTTGTTTTCTTTAGCTCGTCAAGTTACTTAAGTACGAAAATACGTAACATAATAATTATATTTTGTAGTGAAAAAAATCAATAGTCAAAGGCTTAATTTATTGTTCAATTGAAGCAATCGAATACTAAAGGTTGACAAAAAACCGATGTTTTACGAACAATTTATAAACCGTTTGTGATGTTGAATCAATTGTTAATGATTAATTAATTAATTAATTTTACATAATTGATGGTGAAAGGCGCATAAATAAAAAGAGGCTCAGATGGGAGGTGATGGACATGATAAAATCCCTAATGAATACATACAATGCAAATTTAACAGAAAAAATCACTGAAAATTGATTTAGATGGACTGAACATAGCGTAAGAGAAAAAAGGATTGTAGAGGCAGTCCACCTCCGACCTATTGTTCAAATACAATTAAGTAGTTAAAATGCACAATTGCAAAACCGACTATTTTAGATAGACAAATTTGGTGCAGAAAAGTGAGGAGATTTGTCCAATATATAGGATATTGGAGTATACCCTAACTGGTGGAATACCTTCACCCTACAGAAGATCACAGCCAAATAGCTTTGTATTGTATTCCTGCGGTAAGCAGGGTTTCCAGAGCTCCATGGACTAAGGTGGTTCAAGGTCGGTAAAGCGCAGTGATATTTATGGTATTACAATAGTCGCTTGCCATCAGACGATTGCTTGTTTGCCACCTTAGTTGTATAAAAAAAGCAGGATCAGGGATGGAACAAAAAGATTACGTGCATTGTGGGCATTATATTTGAATTATAATTAATTATTAATTCTTTATGGATTACTATTATAAATCGATTAGTTAATTCATGAAAATAATCGATAAAAAACATCACAATAAAATATATTAGCTCGTGTAGCGAGACCACAAAGTTTAAAATACAGTGTTCCGGTCTCAAAAACATAACATGGCATACCACTAAGCCTGTATCCCCAAAGGGTTAGGCAGAGGTGTACATTAGTATACCCACAATTTTGGTTGATTCACCAACATAATAATTCCTCTGATATTTTCTCCTAAACCTTACCAAGATGACAGGATATGCATAATAATTTTTTGTTGGTATGTAAACAATAATATAGGTAGTATTTTTTTAAAGAATTCTCGAAGAGTATAACTAATTAAAATAGCACTTTGATAATAACAAAATGATACTATCGCGTTCACACTACCAATTCTTCCATAAATACTTAAATAATATAAACCATACAAATGTTTTCCGGATAAATAAAAATACAGTGATTGCCGCATGTCATATTTTTATTAATAAAGTTAACAGTTAATGACATAAAATTACAATAGATCTACCGTAATTATATTGCCCCAGGGAGCACTGATATTAGACCAACGTTTTTTTAAAATATTTGAGTAAAACAACACGTGCAGTGTTGCTGGACCACAGTTCTACATTTGCAAAATTTTTATTATAAACTATATAAACAGCCTCTTTCACTATGAACAAGAATTTTGGTTAAGAATTTAGCGATATCCCAATTAAAAATTGTAAACAACAATACCTAATTATAACTGTTCGGGTCTAATAATTTATAGAATACCTAAGCATAGAGTTTATTTGCCAAGCATATATATTATATGTCTGAAGAATGGTAAAAAGTTTGGAATGCTTTCCGCAAAATAAAAGGCAAACCATACGATTCTCCACAAGCTATGGTTCTTTAAATTCCGAGATAAAAGTAAAATCATAGAAAAAGATTATTTTTAAAAAGCATACATGTGTTTTTACCAAATTCCCGCGGAAGTGTTGGTTCCAATCAGAAAGCAAGAAAAATATCCTTTTCCTTGTTCCTAAAGAACCAGAACCATTAACGTCCAATGAGTATTATGGGGAATTATCCTATATTGATTAATTAAGACGTTTTATACGTTATGAACTTGTATTTGTTTTTAATCCAATTTTTGGCCTTTTAGTTACTTCTTAGGGTATGAAAATTTTGTCATTCTAGCACTTTTGTATATGTGTTGGGCTATTTCTTGTTTCCTTGACTTGGCAACACCGCAACACTGGCCGGCTTTTTGTTAACAGTACTTATTGATTTTTATTTTACACTAAATTCTGTGTTATTACTGGTATTTTGAGTGATATAATTTTATTCTTGGGCAGATTTGTAGTAAATAAGTAATGATAGTGAGTAAAATATGTTGGTTTCTACAAAAATAACAAAATCATTCTGGACCTTGAGAGTTGTTTGGAGGTGTCTACCATTTTGTTTCAACAAGAAATTTTTTTGAAAAAATGATTCAGCCTTTAAAGAAAATACATGATACAAAAATAATTTTTGTATGTTTATGTAATTATGGTGTTAATATATTTTTCACGAAATCTTTTTCAAAGTTAATGCGAGTGTATTCTGGACAATATTTTGTTGGTCAAGGAATTGCTTGTTCTCCTAAAAAACCGAATTGTCAATATTTGTATCCGGCTTGATCATGTTTTGGTGAAACATTCATTGATATTTGCTATTGTTTGTTGTTACATATAACCTTCGTAATAATGTAAAATTATGCAAAAGTATTATAAACTGTATTTCTGTCGTAGCCTTGTCGATATACGGTGGGCAGTAATTTTTGCAATAATAAAAAACACGGACATTTCCATATAGTGTCCAGTGAGAACTGAGAAAAAGATTATATTTCTTCATAAAAGTTTTTGGTATGGTTTCAAGAAGGTATTGCGGTCATTCTTGTTGTGTGTCATTGAACACTCGTCTCTTAATCGTACTTTTATTTAAAATATTGATATTTGTTATTCCCATTTCATGGTTCTGCTGTTTTGTTGGTTTTCATTGTCTTATTGTTGTGAAATCATTGATGTCTTTCTAATTAAATACAAAGTTATAAATAAATAACTGGTTACGTTATAAAAAAGAACATGTATAAAAATACCAAAGTTTTTAAGTAATGCCTGGTTGTGTTTGTTGTCTTGGTCTTGATTGGTTGGTTGATTTAAAGAAACATTAACACATAATTAAAACAGTGCATAGAATTTATGAATTGTTCACAATTGAGTGAAGTATGTTTCTTCATCAAATATAAAAATTTATTCAAGGCCATTTATATGCCTGTTACATAACCTATGAATGATAACAACTTCTGGTCCTAAGGTTGAAGTGATCTTTCTAATTATTAAAAGATATATGTTTTATATTTTGTTAAAACTTCAGTATATTGAAGTACTATATTAAATATAGTTCCATTTCATTGCAAAGTTAGTTAAATGGTCAGCATCCTCATTACCATTTATACCAACATGTGAAGGGATTTATTGCAACTTCAAACCATAACCTATATGCTCTATAGTCTATATACATTAGCTGTCAGGCTGCCTCTTTGTCTAGAGGAATATATTAAAATTATGTAATCTACTTCAAGCATTTAAAAATCTGTAAAGAATTATTGTTTTTTATCTCTGTCCAGTTATGTATGAAACATTATGGTGGCCCTAGATATAAGGGAGGATTTTTTCTTTGTTATATGAAATATATGTTAATAACATATAAATTAAATAAAGAATTACTTTAATTATTACCTGTGTCATCATCAAATACTGATAAGCTAGATGTGCTGATATGACTTTTATTGTTCGCCTTCATTGATTTAAAAAAGTGCATATCCAGGTATAGTGCTTAAAAGAGATTGGGGCTGCGGTGTTTGAATGAGGCACACTTTTATTCTGTTGATGTTCATTTTAACTGGTATACATACAGGCCCACCGCTAGCTGTTTTGTTGTCCTCATGCATTACTGATTATGCTACCCTACAACTATTTACTCTGAGTTTTGTCAACAAAAAGATAATTATTATTTTCTCATTATGGTGTGGAAAAAGAAAAAGGACTTAATGAGGATCAAATATTATTTTATTAAAGTACTTTTTTTTTCTTTTACTGATGTATAAAACTATATACTTATCTACAAAATATTTATCTACAAAAATTTTACTCTTCTTGCCTGTACATTTGCAAAATCTTCTAATAACTTTCATGTATCCAAACTTCTAAAATGTGATGTTCAATTGAAACTATAGCTAAATAACTTTGCTGGAGCATTGTTGATCTTAAATAGTTTTTGATAATTTTTAATTTTGAAATGGATTTTTCACCACATGCAACTGAAACCGGCATTGTAAGTATTATTTTAGCACTATTGCTGTGTTCGGAAATGTTGAAATTAAGTCATTGGTAAAAAGATATTGTAATAGGGTTTGTGGATCATTAGATTGGTGTTCTGCAAAATGCAACTGTAGTGCAATGATTTCATTAAGTAAATCAATACAGTCAATGTCTGATTCACTACTTGAATTATCTTTAACCCTTTACCGCATGGATTTTTTAAATCACCCGAAAAAAATGTGGCCTAATGTGGACTGAAAATAATAATAAAAAATATCTATCTGCATTCCTGAAAAAGTTACAGGCAAAAAACATTTTGTTCCGAATTTGCCACTCCATGCAGTCCAGTCTGAAAAAACATGTGTACCAAATTCGGAACAATATGCATCGTGGCAAATAAATTCTGTAATCCTTAAAATAAATAAATATATATATAAAAAAAAACTATTTTTTTACTATAACATTTTTTTTAATAATGTTTAAATAATCAATGTTGGTCATGTACGAAACATTGTGAAACAGTTTCTCTCTTTGTTGAGGCACAAATGGCACTTGCATTTATGACACAGTATTTGTGATTTTTGATTGCAACCCTCCATTTTGCACCGTTGTCGCTCTACTGACCACTGGGGCCAGTGATTAAGACCATCCTTGGCGACTTCAATTGGAGGAATATCTAACCGTCGTCGTCTTTTATCTTTTTTTATGTATTCGACATCCGGGTTTAATGGTCGTCCTCTTTTGCGTGTCGTAGGTGTGTAGACTTTTACATCTTCTTGCATCATCACATTTGCCAATGTTAATTTAAAATCAAGCAAAGGCATGTACATACCATTTTTTTTCTGTTTCATGCGCCTTCTCCACAACAGCCAACTATTGACGCAAGTGAGGTCCAGGAAATGAAAAAATAGTCTATGATACCATTTCTTGCTTCTGACCTTTATTCTGTAAAATCCCAACATCGAGTCTAGGAGATCTAGGCCACCCATGTATTTATTGTAAATTGTTATTGCTTTTAGGCAGGGTACATCAATTTTGGCCTTCTCTTTTTTAACAAAGCGTTTGACCATCGCCATTGAACATAAGCTTACAGTCTTGTTGTTTACCCATGTTGTGACTGATAATTGTACTTCATCAACGACTGTGGATTTTTCCACACAATGACCACGCTCTTTCTTCATTAAGTCTTTTTTGACTAAATTAAGATTTCGAGCTCTATTCAGTTGTATGGTTCCTAAAGTGAGAATACCTTTTTTGTGTAAAGTGGCCATTAATAGCAAACTAGTGTACCAATTATCTACAAATATTTTGTAATTCACGTTATCCTGAACCGTCAGCAATAATCTCTGTACGATATTTCCCGGTACTCCTAGATCAGGACAGTTTTCAGGTGGACCATGGTGTTTTCCTCCGAACACTTCAAAATCATAACTAAAACCACTGGCTCCACTTAAAACATAATTTAAATAACCCCATTTATGGGTTTTTTTTTGCATTGTATTGCCTTATTCCCGAAGTGCGAGCTTTAGTGGGAATCATCTGCTCATCGATGGCTAAATATTCTTCCTTTGGCACTTTCAACAATCTATCGCGTAATACATTTAGAAGAGGCTGTATTTTCTGAAGCTTGTTATAACCAGGATCATCAGGCTTTCGCTCTTCATTTTTGTCATTGCACGTCATTACGGAAGCCACCTTTTCGATATATGTGCCTTCCTTCCAATAATGACGCGTGCTAGGCAAGTGCACCACTGACATATAAATTAATATCCCAACAAATTTACGAATATCTTCATGCGTCACTTCTTTGCAGCTATTTGGAGCAACTTGTTCTGCATACCTATTGCTTTCTGCTTCAATCAAATTTATTGCGGAAGAGGGGAAGAGATATTTGAAAAAGTCCATGGGTGATTCTAACTGCATAATTTCGTCTGAAAGCTATAGTTTCAGAACCCAAAAAAGTTATTTGCGATTCATCAAATTCAATGCCTTCATCGGTCCACACCAGCGTCTCCTTTTTCTTCACTGACACACTTGCCGTCTTAGAAGTAGAAGGCTCATTTTCATCGCTTAAATAATATAAACCATACAAATGTTTTCCGGATAAATAAAAATACAGTGATTGCCGCATGTCATATTTTTATTAATAAAGTTAACAGTTAATGACATAAAATTACAATAGATCTACCGTAATTATATTGCCCCAGGGAGCACTGATATTAGACCAACGTTTTTTTAAAATATTTGAGTAAAACAACACGTGCAGTGTTGCTGGACCACAGTTCTACATTTGCAAAATTTTTATTATAAACTATATAAACAGCCTCTTTCACTATGAACAAGAATTTTGGTTAAGAATTTAGCGATATCCCAATTAAAATATTGTAAACAACAATACCTAATTATAACTGTTCGGGTCTAATAATTTATAGAATACCTAAGCATAGAGTTTATTTGCCAAGCATATATATTATATGTCTGAAGAATGGTAAAAAGTTTGGAATGCTTTCCGCAAAATAAAAGGCAAACCATACGATTCTCCACAAGCTATGGTTCTTTAAATTCCGAGATAAAAGTAAAATCATAGAAAAAGATTATTTTTAAAAAGCATACATGTGTTTTTACCAAATTCCCGCGGAAGTGTTGGTTCCAATCAGAAAGCAAGAAAAATATCCTTTTCCTTGTTCCTAAAGAACCAGAACCATTAACGTCCAATGAGTATTATGGGGAATTATCCTATATTGATTAATTAAGACGTTTTATACGTTATGAACTTGTATTTGTTTTTAATCCAATTTTTGGCCTTTTAGTTACTTCTTAGGGTATGAAAATTTTGTCATTCTAGCACTTTTGTATATGTGTTGGGCTATTTCTTGTTTCCTTGACTTGGCAACACCGCAACACTGGCCGGCTTTTTGTTAACAGTACTTATTGATTTTTATTTTACACTAAATTCTGTGTTATTACTGGTATTTTGAGTGATATAATTTTATTCTTGGGCAGATTTGTAGTAAATAAGTAATGATAGTGAGTAAAATATGTTGGTTTCTACAAAAATAACAAAATCATTCTGGACCTTGAGAGTTGTTTGGAGGTGTCTACCATTTTGTTTCAACAAGAAATTTTTTTGAAAAAATGATTCAGCCTTTAAAGAAAATACATGATACAAAAATAATTTTTGTATGTTTATGTAATTATGGTGTTAATATATTTTTCACGAAATCTTTTTCAAAGTTAATGCGAGTGTATTCTGGACAATATTTTGTTGGTCAAGGAATTGCTTGTTCTCCTAAAAAACCGAATTGTCAATATTTGTATCCGGCTTGATCATGTTTTGGTGAAACATTCATTGATATTTGCTATTGTTTGTTGTTACATATAACCTTCGTAATAATGTAAAATTATGCAAAAGTATTATAAACTGTATTTCTGTCGTAGCCTTGTCGATATACGGTGGGCAGTAATTTTTGCAATAATAAAAAACACGGACATTTCCATATAGTGTCCAGTGAGAACTGAGAAAAAGATTATATTTCTTCATAAAAGTTTTTGGTATGGTTTCAAGAAGGTATTGCGGTCATTCTTGTTGTGTGTCATTGAACACTCGTCTCTTAATCGTACTTTTATTTAAAATATTGATATTTGTTATTCCCATTTCATGGTTCTGCTGTTTTGTTGGTTTTCATTGTCTTATTGTTGTGAAATCATTGATGTCTTTCTAATTAAATACAAAGTTATAAATAAATAACTGGTTACGTTATAAAAAAGAACATGTATAAAAATACCAAAGTTTTTAAGTAATGCCTGGTTGTGTTTGTTGTCTTGGTCTTGATTGGTTGGTTGATTTAAAGAAACATTAACACATAATTAAAACAGTGCATAGAATTTATGAATTGTTCACAATTGAGTGAAGTATGTTTCTTCATCAAATATAAAAATTTATTCAAGGCCATTTATATGCCTGTTACATAACCTATGAATGATAACAACTTCTGGTCCTAAGGTTGAAGTGATCTTTCTAATTATTAAAAGATATATGTTTTATATTTTGTTAAAACTTCAGTATATTGAAGTACTATATTAAATATAGTTCCATTTCATTGCAAAGTTAGTTAAATGGTCAGCATCCTCATTACCATTTATACCAACATGTGAAGGGATTTATTGCAACTTCAAACCATAACCTATATGCTCTATAGTCTATATACATTAGCTGTCAGGCTGCCTCTTTGTCTAGAGGAATATATTAAAATTATGTAATCTACTTCAAGCATTTAAAAATCTGTAAAGAATTATTGTTTTTTATCTCTGTCCAGTTATGTATGAAACATTATGGTGGCCCTAGATATAAGGGAGGATTTTTTCTTTGTTATATGAAATATATGTTAATAACATATAAATTAAATAAAGAATTACTTTAATTATTACCTGTGTCATCATCAAATACTGATAAGCTAGATGTGCTGATATGACTTTTATTGTTCGCCTTCATTGATTTAAAAAAGTGCATATCCAGGTATAGTGCTTAAAAGAGATTGGGGCTGCGGTGTTTGAATGAGGCACACTTTTATTCTGTTGATGTTCATTTTAACTGGTATACATACAGGCCCACCGCTAGCTGTTTTGTTGTCCTCATGCATTACTGATTATGCTACCCTACAACTATTTACTCTGAGTTTTGTCAACAAAAAGATAATTATTATTTTCTCATTATGGTGTGGAAAAAGAAAAAGGACTTAATGAGGATCAAATATTATTTTATTAAAGTACTTTTTTTTTCTTTTACTGATGTATAAAACTATATACTTATCTACAAAATATTTATCTACAAAAATTTTACTCTTCTTGCCTGTACATTTGCAAAATCTTCTAATAACTTTCATGTATCCAAACTTCTAAAATGTGATGTTCAATTGAAACTATAGCTAAATAACTTTGCTGGAGCATTGTTGATCTTAAATAGTTTTTGATAATTTTTAATTTTGAAATGGATTTTTCACCACATGCAACTGAAACCGGCATTGTAAGTATTATTTTAGCACTATTGCTGTGTTCGGAAATGTTGAAATTAAGTCATTGGTAAAAAGATATTGTAATAGGGTTTGTGGATCATTAGATTGGTGTTCTGCAAAATGCAACTGTAGTGCAATGATTTCATTAAGTAAATCAATACAGTCAATGTCTGATTCACTACTTGAATTATCTTTAACCCTTTACCGCATGGATTTTTTAAATCACCCGAAAAAAATGTGGCCTAATGTGGACTGAAAATAATAATAAAAAATATCTATCTGCATTCCTGAAAAAGTTACAGGCAAAAAACATTTTGTTCCGAATTTGCCACTCCATGCAGTCCAGTCTGAAAAAACATGTGTACCAAATTCGGAACAATATGCATCGTGGCAAATAAATTCTGTAATCCTTAAAATAAATAAATATATATATAAAAAAAACTATTTTTTTACTATAACATTTTTTTTAATAATGTTTAAATAATCAATGTTGGTCATGTACGAAACATTGTGAAACAGTTTCTCTCTTTGTTGAGGCACAAATGGCACTTGCATTTATGACACAGTATTTGTGATTTTTGATTGCAACCCTCCATTTTGCACCGTTGTCGCTCTACTGACCACTGGGGCCAGTGATTAAGACCATCCTTGGCGACTTCAATTGGAGGAATATCTAACCGTCGTCGTCTTTTATCTTTTTTTATGTATTCGACATCCGGGTTTAATGGTCGTCCTCTTTTGCGTGTCGTAGGTGTGTAGACTTTTACATCTTCTTGCATCATCACATTTGCCAATGTTAATTTAAAATCAAGCAAAGGCATGTACATACCATTTTTTTTCTGTTTCATGCGCCTTCTCCACAACAGCCAACTATTGACGCAAGTGAGGTCCAGGAAATGAAAAAATAGTCTATGATACCATTTCTTGCTTCTGACCTTTATTCTGTAAAATCCCAACATCGAGTCTAGGAGATCTAGGCCACCCATGTATTTATTGTAAATTGTTATTGCTTTTAGGCAGGGTACATCAATTTTGGCCTTCTCTTTTTTAACAAAGCGTTTGACCATCGCCATTGAACATAAGCTTACAGTCTTGTTGTTTACCCATGTTGTGACTGATAATTGTACTTCATCAACGACTGTGGATTTTTCCACACAATGACCACGCTCTTTCTTCATTAAGTCTTTTTTGACTAAATTAAGATTTCGAGCTCTATTCAGTTGTATGGTTCCTAAAGTGAGAATACCTTTTTTGTGTAAAGTGGCCATTAATAGCAAACTAGTGTACCAATTATCTACAAATATTTTGTAATTCACGTTATCCTGAACCGTCAGCAATAATCTCTGTACGATATTTCCCGGTACTCCTAGATCAGGACAGTTTTCAGGTGGACCATGGTGTTTTCCTCCGAACACTTCAAAATCATAACTAAAACCACTGGCTCCACTTAAAACATAATTTAAATAACCCCATTTATGGGTTTTTTTTTGCATTGTATTGCCTTATTCCCGAAGTGCGAGCTTTAGTGGGAATCATCTGCTCATCGATGGCTAAATATTCTTCCTTTGGCACTTTCAACAATCTATCGCGTAATACATTTAGAAGAGGCTGTATTTTCTGAAGCTTGTTATAACCAGGATCATCAGGCTTTCGCTCTTCATTTTTGTCATTGCACGTCATTACGGAAGCCACCTTTTCGATATATGTGCCTTCCTTCCAATAATGACGCGTGCTAGGCAAGTGCACCACTGACATATAAATTAATATCCCAACAAATTTACGAATATCTTCATGCGTCACTTCTTTGCAGCTATTTGGAGCAACTTGTTCTGCATACCTATTGCTTTCTGCTTCAATCAAATTTATTGCGGAAGAGGGGAAGAGATATTTGAAAAAGTCCATGGGTGATTCTAACTGCATAATTTCGTCTGAAAGCTATAGTTTCAGAACCCAAAAAAGTTATTTGCGATTCATCAAATTCAATGCCTTCATCGGTCCACACCAGCGTCTCCTTTTTCTTCACTGACACACTTGCCGTCTTAGAAGTAGAAGGCTCATTTTCATCGCTAGAAGAAATATCATCACTAGAACCTTCGTCGCTTTCTGGAATGTATATTTGTTCGAGTGGTTTTGGGATTCCATACTCTTCTTCATTGGTATCAGGAATGACATTGGCACGGCGACGTCGAGTTGACATACCAACTGTAAAAAAAAGTTTGTAAAACAGAAGCCACTGCATGAAGTTCCAAATTTGTTTCTGGGTGTTTTACAACTACACTGCATGTAGTGCCAAATCTAGCACAAAGTTTGAGACGTAAAACGGGCATGATGTTAATGTTTTTACTTACGTTTTTTTCCATAAAATCGCTGGGGATCCATTGTTTTTGTACCGCAACCACTTTTTGGATTTTTTTTTCAATAAAAATTAAAAATAACCTCTCTTTGAATAAATCAAAAACGTATTACAACCAAAATGGCGAAATCGACTTCTTTACCGACGGAATGGTGTGCCTATTTAAATAGTAGAAGCGCCATCTGTGGGTTTTTTAGATGATTGGACCTTAGGCTAGGGAAATAGTACCAAGCTATATACAGAGGTGGCGTATGTAGTCTGCTACAGACGATTTTCGTTAGTGTGCCAAATATGTCACTGTATGCGGTAAAGGGTTAAGTTTCAGATTTTTAAATCTTTACAGTGTTTCATTATCTCATCATTGGAATAATTAAATAAGTTATTGCTAAAAAATCCAAATACTTCACTAAATTGTTAAAGTAAGGCAATAAAATTTGTGAGATGTAGTGATTGATGTATGTGATGATGAAAGTAGATGCCACCACCAGTAGATGATGAAAAGAAAACGTAAATTTCTTGAATTATATTAAAGAAATCCACAGTTTCATATGTAACATTTGCTGCATCGTTCTCTACCAAATTAAGACTATGCGCCGAGCATGGGACGTAAAATCGGCGGTTATCGATCTCTAAATTTTTTTTTAAATTCCGTTGTTTTCCACGCTTAATAGAACCATTAGAACCGCGTAAGTTTTGAATGTTGAAATTTAATTCTGAAAATATATTCAAAACAAAATTTAATTGACCTTCACCTGTGGAGCTGGTGATCGGACAGAAACCAATGAAATTTTCACATATCTCAACATTTTTTGTTTCATTATTTAAAATAACATTCCTAAGTACTACTGTAATTTGCTCTGTATGATTTACATCTGATGTGCAATCCAATATAATGTAAAAATATTTTGATTTTCTAACTTTGTTCAATATATAAATATTTATTGTCATGTCGAGCAACTCCATTATTTCATTCTGAATTTGATCTTCTAAATAGTGAGTCATACGACTTGAATCTGTTTTCGAGGATTGAATTTTGTGAATATTTCCCGCATTACTGAACCAAACGATGCTATCATATCGATTGCTTTTAAAAAAATACCATTATCAAGTTCATATAATGTTTTTAACTACCCTCGGAAAGCCAGACACTGATGAGGTAAAAACTTGAATACGCCAATGATTTTTTCTAATACATCTGTTGGGTTTGGTCCAAAAAACGTCTCCAGATTTGTATGGACTGTATTTATTTTCTTTAAGCAGTCACCGGAATCCCGTACAATCGGGATGTGAACTGAATTTTGGAGCTGTGCCGTTGTACAATTTGGCACGGAATTTAAACGGTTTAGGTACTTATAACTATTACATTAGCCGTTATATACTTAGGATTATATTAGGTCCTTACATATCGCTCCTTGAATGCAAGAAAGCCACAAAGCATAAATAGCCTTTTTTACAGTACAGCTGAAACAAAATTTCGTTAAGATTTTTTGGCAAAAATCATGTAGTTTTCGTAAATAATTGTATACTATTATTAAAATGGGCGCGCGATTGCCCTTTACAAAATGTGCTACGTCAACAATACAGAGCGGGACCGCGCACCGAGAGCGCGAACGCGTCGGAAACGATTCCCTCGAACTCTGTATAACCGACGGCGGAATACACGCTACGGCAACCAGCTGTCTGGAAACCAGTGCGTGCGAACCCCTCTCGCTACGCGTGACCGACCCTGCTCACACCCGAAACTACTAGCAGTGAAGAGGGCGAAACATTAAGGTACACACGCAGTGAGGTGCCTTCTTGTAGGCGTGGCGCTGACGTAGCACTGGAGCGGAGAGGACTGGGTCGCTGGCGGGTTGAACACGTGAAGACACAATGACACGCAGATTCCACAATAAAATTTCGCTGTATTCTTCTCAACATACAATTAACTCTTCTCAATATACAATTTTCTTAGTACTATCTTCTTAGAACTGTTACTACCAGTCTTGAGTCTTGAGCCTTCAGTTTGTGGCACCTGTGTGTGCCGGTAGGCCACGACGGCTAGACTTTGATTTCACCGTTGGAGCGGGACGGAGCGATAGCGTCTATCTCTCTACTATTCTAGCATTACCAAATATGGTCATGGCGCGCTAACGTGGTGGCGCGTCGTGGCCGAACTATTGCTGTCCCTATTTACCGTATTATTATTATTCTATACAAAAGTTCAATAAATCGTTAATATCTCTAAATATACTTATCAAATCACTATGAAATCTGTCTTATGTTATTATGGACATAAATACCTACATAAAAACACTAATTGTAACATTAAGGGTTAATAAACACCGTAAATATCAAGCAATAAACATTGCAACCTTAACCGGCCTAAAACACGTTATGTACGCACATTAAACGTTACAAACATTATAAAACACGCATAGTAGGCTAACTATCTTATACGACATTAAACATTACATATAACTGTTATAAAACACAGATTATTGATGAGACATAGTTCAATACTATAAGAGACTATTTCTACGATATTATAAGCATTTTTACAAGTTATTTACTATTCTTATATACCTACAGGTTACAACATTCTATTCAAAACATTAAATTGACGGATCGTGTATACAAATTCTTAATCCCTACAACTTATATCTACAATTATGATTTCTATCATCACGCTTAGCCTTACGCGTCACTAACAATTATGATTTTTATCATCACGCTTAGCCCTACGCGTCGCTAAGTCCCCCCCCAGTGTACGTTCCTTCGTGCACTCCAAATTGAGGTCGCGACGTTGCAGGTACGATGATAATGATTCTTGATGTGGGACGCCTCAGCACGCCTCCTCTCGGGGTCTGGACGCTTGCCACGCGTGTCCTGCCATCTGGGCCGGGGTAGCTGGCGACGACTTCTCCTCGCGGCCAGGTGTTGCGTGGTAGGGAAGCATCGGCGACGATCACTATATCGCCCCGCTGCGGTTGTGGAGCCTCCCTCCCGCTGATCTTTCTTGGCATGAGTGTGGGTAGGTATTCTCGTAACCACCTCTTCCAGAAGTGGTCTGCCAGACGTTGCGATGTCTTCCAGTCGGCCTTGCCGATGAGTGCGTGCTCGTCGAAGCTTCCGACGACCGCTGAACCACAGGATCGACCTATAAGAAAGTGGTTAGGGGTCAAAGCTTCTTCATCTTCTGGGTTAGCGCTCAGGTGAGTGAGCGGGCGCGAATTCACCGTGTGCTCCACTTCCGTGAGCAGCGTGTGCAGCACTTCTTTTGGCGGGCTTCTTTCGTTCAGGATCGCGGAGAGGGCTGTCTTGACAGTTCTAATCATTCGCTCCCATATGCGGCGCACCGGGTGGTACGAATTTCCAAGTGATGCCTTCGTGACTTGCCGCTTCCACCAGTTCAGACCTCTTCATTTTTGATATCTCGTCGCGTAGCTCGCGATCTGCGCCAATGAAATGTGTGCCATTGTCGCTATACATTACCCGCGGGTTCCCTCGACGGGCAGACATACGACGTAGCGCCATGATCATGGAGCTGGTACTTAACGATGGCACTAATTCCAGGTGTATTGCACGCGTTGTTAAGCATGTGAAGAGAGCTCCCCATCGCTTTTCCTTTTGCCAGCCGATGGTGACGTGCATAGGACCGAAATAATCGACCGCGGTACACGTAAACGGATGCGCTCCGTGTTGTAATCGTTCGGCGGGTAGATTTCCGGTTGGCGGCAGATGCGGCTTCTCTTTTCTAATTCGGCACCATTGACATTAATGTAGCACTTTCTTCACTGAATTTCGTAATCCTAAAATCCAGTAGGTTTGTCGCAGCTTGTTCACGACGGTCGCATGATTGGCGTGGCAGAATTTTCTGTGATAGCGATCGATGAGTAGGCGGGCGATTTTATGTTTCCCATCTAGGGCCGCTAAGTTTCTGTTGCTCGTGTTTATTTTCCCTGTTCTGCTACGCAGCCGTATGGTGCCGTATTCGTCGAGTTGCACATCTATTTTTCTCAATTTACTACTAGTCTTGATAGGCGAGTTTTTCTGTAGGCATTCTATTTCGTCACTGAATTATTCTTGTTGACTATGATGTAACAGGGCTAGCTCGGCCCGCTGTAAACAATGGTCGGGTACCGGTAACAATTTTGTTACATTTTCCTGCGCTTTTCTTGTTCGAACGGTTTTCTTGATTTCTCGTTTTTTGTATGGTTTCCAATCGCTATCGCGCGCGACGTTCACGGCGCGACCTTTTCTACATAGTTCCACGAATTGGAATGTCCTTGCCACAGTCCGTAGTAATTTCACCCAACTGGAAAATCGTTCTGGATTTGGTATTATGTACTCACTTCTCTCACGCGCGGTAAGTACAGTCTCAGACTTCTTTTCTTCGTCCATTATATTTTCGCACTTCCCTAAGTGTTTTTGTGGCCAATCCATTTCTGGCCGACGAAGAAATTGTGGACCGACGAACCATTTGGAATTATTGTCGAAACCATTTGGCACTTCCCGGGTAGCAGCTATATCTGCCGGATTTTCTCGGGTCGGCACCCACCTCCACTCGTGTGGCTTCGAAATTTCCTCGATGGCTGCCAACCTGTGGGCCACGAACGGTTTGAAGCGGCGCGAATCGGCTTTCATCCACTGCAGTACCATGCTTGAGTCCGACCAGTAGAATTTGTCTGTGGTTTCCAATTCTAGCTCTTCAACTATCGTGTTGGCCAGCCTCGCTCCTAGTAGTGCAGCCTGTAATTCCAGCCTGGGGATCGTCACGGGTTTGACTGGTGCTACTCTAGCTTTTCCAGCGATCAACGTGACACATACTTCATTTGTGACCGATCTCCAGTAACATGCCGCTTCGTAGGCGGTTTCGCTGGCGTCCACGAAGGTGTGGTTGCCCCGCTCCCATGGACGGCGTCAGACATCGTGGAATTTTCATGTTTTGTAGCGCGGACAAATTGTCGATGTACTCGAGCCACTGGTGATGAGTCTCTTCTTCTATGCTCTCGTCCCATTCAGTCCCGGTTCTCCACAGGGTTTGTATCAATTTCTTCCCCTGTATCAGTATAGGCGCGACTAGTCCTAGCGGGTCGAATGTAGACATAACCGCGCTAGTGACTTCGCGTTTTGTAGGCGCTCTCTTATTTTTCATGACGTCACTCGGTGTATTTCTCAGATTGTTGTTAAACGCCAAACAATCTTCTTTGATTGACCAACGTAGTCCGAGTGTTTTCTCTTCGTTGTTTCCCAGGTGAATCTCTTGTGGGGACTTTTCATTTCTTGACACGTGGCTCAGTAGTTGAGCGCTGTTGCTCGCCCATTGCCGTAGTTCGAATCCCGCCCTCCTGTGGATTGTTTTGACCGCCTTCGAGATTTCAACAGAGTAGTGGTTATTCGCCGGTTCTGGGGCACTCCATCCTACTAGTCCTATATGATGTATGTTATATTATTTATCTGGAAGATAATCTTATTTATCTTATTTAATATCTATTTTATATTATTCATCATAACTTCATTTGATTTACCTTATTATTGTTTTGGTGTACCTATTCTTTTATTTCCAGGATACCAATTAATGATAGGTTTATGTATTGATGCGTTTAGATAATTTATAACTTGATAATTTTGGTTTAATAACAGCCTTGTTAATATTTTAGGTTCGTATTGTTTACATTGCAATATTATGACAATCTCTGTCATTGATAATTCTTTGATAGTAATAGAGCATGCGCAGTTAGGAGTTTCTCAGGTATAGACAAATATTCTATCCAGGTTCTAGTTTAGCAAAATAAATCTATGATTAGATTTATTTTGAAATTTTAAAATAAGAAAAGTCTAGTAAGATGAAATTTTGAATTCAAACGGGAAATAGAAAATTAAAACAGAGAGTATGACAGATTTTTCAGGATCCATCGGATCATGTCATTATTGTACGGCAGACCTTTGAATTGAGTAACGTTTATATAATAATTATCAAGTTTTTTAATAAAACTAAAGAATTGTACGGCAGACCTTTGAATCGAGTAACCTTTATATAATAATTATCAAGAGTTTTGATAAAAGTAACGTTTATATAATAATTATCAAGTTTTTTAATAAAACCAAAGAATTGTACGGCAGACCTTTGAATCGAGTAACGTTTATATAATAATTATCAAGTGTTTTAATAAAACCAAAGAATTGTATTGCAGACCTTTGAATAGTTGATACGTTTATAATTTAAATATCTACAGTTTGATAAAATAACTATTTTTGTGGATGAAGTACCCTATTGAAGAAGACAATAATATTCCAGGAACTTATACCTGGATTAATATATAATTTACTGTTATATATATTTTGTTTCGCCATATCGAGAGCTGAACGGATTCCGACGTTCCACTTGATGCAGCGACGTCTTCACTTGGACTGAGCTTGTTCATACGGCTCACACCACGTTGTCCGCTGAGGGCGAGCCTCGTGATTCAACCTTGTTTGGCCTACCTACTCAACACGGAGAGATCCTAGGCAAGGATCTCTACGCTGAGCTGTCGGAGCAAGAAGAACGTCTCGGTTATGGACATTAAAATTGTGTACTAATAATTTGTAAAACCCATATTATCTGAAAATTGTAAGGTATGCTGGAAAATTATACATAACTATCCTAAATTATAAAACTTTCATTCATTTTACCTACGTTTAGTTTATTCTCTACCTCTATTCTTACCTAAATTAAATTTTAATCATAATATGTAGCGGCAGACCGTGAATGAAGTTAATGGCACTCACATGACCGCGAATGAAGTTAATTGAATCCGCGGATTAAGTTTATTGATACCCATGCACTCAAGTATCAACTTGTTTGCACATAAATCACTACTCTAATACAATACATCCGTAGTTGTCATCCTTTTTTATCTATTCCCCAATTATTTTTTGGGTTTCTATTGTGTTTTTAGGTTACATTTTGGACACGTATCTACCCTTTTTTACATCACGCTGTGTTCTTATTGTTCATTATATTTTTTGTTTCTCGAGTAATGTAGAAAAATAATAAACGATAAATTTTTAGTTTCCGTTTTATTTATTATATAGAAAACATGATTTAAAATATTTCGATATTATTACATCATTACATATTGTATTAATACCAAATAGTTGTAGAAAATCATTCAAAGTCATACCATGGTATTTATAATATAAATACATTATACAATATTCATCACAAACTGAAGTAAATTCATTGTGGATTTGGTTAGTATTATAATTCCACATCCTGGCATTCCGCTTTAAAAACATTCGATGATACCCTTGAGGTGGTCGTCCATAGGAATCAAAGTACTGCCCAAAACCATTCTCATCTATATGTATAGCGATCAAGTGAGAACCTGGTTTATTGTCACTATCTAAGTTACTTATGATGTACGTAGGAGTTACAACGTATATTGGTAAACGGTTAGCTGCATACACATTATATCCAAATATTGAATTAATTTTCCTCAAGTAATTCTGTATCTCAGTTGTATTCATGTTTTTATAACATCGATGCCGACCTCATCAGGACAATCGGTGAACAAGTTATGTAATATATAATACTGACACTAGATTTTTATAATATCTTAATCTACGGGGTTGCAAGGATTATTTATAATTAAACAAGAAATAATTATTATAATTTTTATTGATCAGTTAAAAATAAGTACACATTAATAAAACTATTTACACTTACAAACATTTTGTTTTCTTAGCTGCTATAGTCTACTGAAATATTACGGTTTTATCTACCTCTATAACATTATCAAACTCTGCATAAACAACACAGTTGATAGTTTGTGTGAGAGCTGATTCAAAACGAACTTCTAATCTTACGCTACCATGTCTTATAAGATTCCAATGTACCGAGGAGTTAGCTGATAAATCAGGTGTTAGATCGAAAGCTAATAGGCAATAACCTTTAGCGTATTGGTCCCTAGATATCCCATTACCCTCATTCAGAAAATGTATACCTGTTCCTGAGAATAATGTATGATAGGCTGAAGTGAATACATCATTCTCAAATGATGGTTGTAAAGCTTTTGATGGAATTTGATGTCCATCAATATATAAACAAAATGTGTTAATATCATAATTTTCAAAATTAAATGGATTCTTACTGAGACTGCCATTAAATGCCATATTATTTACAAATCCTACTGTAAAATAAAAAGACTTGGTTGACACCATATTCGTTTTTTTTTCTCTTTCCCTCTTACACTAATTACAATATATATAAACTATCTCACTTACACACTTCCTGTCATTCTCTTCATTCGTTTACTCTTTCATACTTGCAAAACTTAAATAAACTATCCTTTTCTTAAATAAATACGTTCCATTTCTTTGTACCTTACATGCCCTTTGAAATTGCAATTTTTTTTATATTACCGAATAATAAAAATTTAATTTCACACTACATAACCTTACATGTTCTTCTAATACTAATTGATTTGAGAAAAACTAATAATAATTTATCTTACATTGAACAATTTATCTTTTAACTTGAATTTTTTTTTTTTTTTTTTTTTTTTTTTTTTTTTAACTTTACAATAAGAATGACTACTATATTTCTATGAATTCTTTAATTGAATTTTTCCCTCCAGTTATATCATCAAAATATGCCCTTACTCCATCATTATATAGGCATCCATAGGTTGATTTTATGACTTTAGACATTATTGATGGACCTCCGACTAATCCAAACATTACTCTTGTAAACTCAATGTGATAGTCTTGTGTTACCACAGCAGTTTTAAAAATATCTTCCTCTTTTATACATATGTTGTGATAGGCATGGTAAATATCTAATTTAAACTTATATATGAATTGTGAAATTGTTGTAATAATATCATCCATTCTTTCAATGGGTTGTATGTCTAAAATTGTAATAGGATTTATAGTTTTTGAATAATCAACTACTGGTCTGTATGGTGTTGTCTCATGAAACGGTTGTTGTATTACAAACATTGGTGCTGCATATGGTGAGTTTGAAAATCTACATATTTTTTGTTTTATCCATTTTTCTACTGTTTTCTTTAAAAAAATACGTTCTGGTTCTGGTAATCTATATGGTTTACAACTTATTGGTTTATTATGTTTTAAATTAATTTCAAGTTCAAAATCAGTGAATTTTCCTATATTATTAGAATCATTTTTAAAAATATCATCAAATTCTTCAACTAGTTCCATAACTTTCTTTTCATTTTCTTTTGAAACTTTACTGAACTCTATACAACATGTTATTAAGTTTTCTTGTTTGCATGTAGATGGAAAATACTCTGTGTGGGTTGGAGTTATAATACATATTTTACCATCGGGTTCATGAATTATTCGAGCATACACTGCTAGCTGCCAATCTTTACCTATAATCATTGGCACTGGTAGGTTTTCACAAATAGCTATCTGCGGCATTATATAATCTATGTTACCAATCTGTATTCTAGCTGACAACCAACCAATTGGTGTTAATATATTCCCAGCTACCTTATAATGTCCCTTTTGCCATGCATACACTTGTGTATCCTCAGATAAATAACTTTTATCAACTATTGTTATGACAGAGCCTGAATCTGGTAATGCTTGTAATGTAATTGACCCATTTAATGTTACAGGTATCAATGTTACATTTGGCGTTTCATTTTGAATACAACTTACTTGATTTTTATCAATTTTATGGTTTTTATTACTCATAAAGCTTGTGGATGGTTGACTTTTTATGTTTTCAATATCATCATTTTGTTGTACTGATGTGTTTGCTTTATTGAAATTTCTATGATTACCAACATAATCTACCTTGGGTTGTAGTTTACAGTTATATGAAACATGACCTTTATTCTTACAGCGATAGCACACTTGATCTCTTTCTTTGTCTGTTTGCGGGTTAAATTTAGAAATAAATTTACTAATTTTATGTTGTTCTGTGTTACTATTAGCATTATTATTGTAATTACTCACATATTCTGGCACTTTAATGTTGTATTTATCCTTAAAAATATGTATCTTGCGTATATTATCCAATGCTGAAGCATGAGTTAATAATTCTTCTACATTACTGCAACAATTAGTCGCTAATGGTATAGACCAGCGATGATCCACGATACCCTCCAATAACAATGACACTTTGTCTGCATCTGAAATACTAATCGGTGAACATTCAAACATTGCATTTTTGTTGTAAATATATTCAGTTATTGTCTCCGTTGATCTTAAAACTCTTTTAGATTGATATGCAATAAATTCAGCAAATGACATCTTAATACAAAATCTTTCCAATAATTTACCTTTCCAATCATCCCATAACAGTAACTTTTTTCCATATGCTTTATGCCAATCGTTTGCCGGACCTCTGAGCCTCATAGAAGCATTTACTAATGTTAAATTTTCTGACCAACATGCCAAAGATGCTACTCTTTCCACTTGTCTCACCCAATCTTTCCCGTTTTCCGTCCTGTATCCACCAAATATAGGTATTGCCTGACTTGTATCTGTAGTTGAAAAAACTTGAATACCTTGTGTAGGGTTTGCTAGTTTTTTTAGCAACTCTGACTGTGTTTGTAGTATATTAATTAATATTGGATCACATTTTTGTTGTATTTCTGCATCATATTCACTAGATTTTTCCTTTCCTTTTAATATTTCTAATTCCATTTTTAAATTTTTTAGTTCCATTTGTTCTGATTCTCGCCTTATCTTTTCATTTTTGTAATATTCTAAGCTTCCATTTTCTATTTTCGTAATATTATCTTGCCTTAATCTTTCAACCAAATCATTTTTAATACCTGTTATTGGCAAAAATCTTACTTTTAACTCTTCTTTCAGCTGATTCACATTGAATTTTTCCAACTCTTCTGTTTTTGTAGATTCCATTGTTATAATAATTTACGGCCATACGTTGCCAAAATGAATCTTGAATAATTTCGATAACTTTGAAGTATTTCTTTGCACAAATACGTAGTGCTTGCGTATAATAGTTAGGTTAAACGTACTCTACTATTATTTTCGTAAAATATCTTCAACTTTTTTTTTTATTATGCCAAATTGTCTCAGCGCCATGTAAATAAAAGGACTTGGTTGACACCATATTCGTTTTTTTTTCTCTTTCCCTCTTACACTAATTACAATATATATAAACTATCTCACTTACACACTTCCTGTCATTCTCTTCATTCGTTTACTCTTTCATACTTGCAAAACTTAAATAAACTATCCTTTTCTTAAATAAATACGTTCCATTTCTTTGTACCTTACACTACTAT
>CM065329.1:5835306-6031636 GCA_033032175.1 Saturnia japonica
TGACTGTCAAATAATAACAGACAAATAATTAGCAATAAATTAAAATTGCGACTATAATTTGAGATTTAAACTATCCTATCTCTCAAGTTGGATCGAACTGCACATGGTGTGCGAATTTTATTATAATCGGTTAAGTGGTTTAGGAGTCCATTGAGGACAAACATTGTGACACGAGATTTATATATATTAAGATTAGCCTTCTATATATGTTTTATAATGTTTGTAACGCCAAATAGTGTGTATATAACGAGCTGCAGGACGTTTTAAAGTTGTAATGTTTAACGCTCTGTATTTACCATGTTTATCGACCTATAATGTTAAAGTTAGTGTTTTTGTATAAGTATTTGTGTCTACAATAACGTGAAATAGTTTTAATAGTAATTGAATAATTGTAATTAGAGATATTAACGATTTATTGTATTTTGCATACAAGTAATAATAATAATGTAGATAGAGATAGCAATAGTGCAACCACGAAGCACCCCCGCGGTTAGCGGGCATGTCCATATTTGGTAAAGAGCAATACAGATAGAGACGCCATCGTCCGTCTCACTCTCCGGCAAACGAAATAAAAGGCGCACTACCGGGGCCAACGGGCACACACGGGTGCCACAAGCTGAAGACTCAAGACTCAAGAAACGAAACTGGAAGAAACAGTACCGTAAAATGGGGTGAATAGGGACAAATCCCAACTTCATAAAGAGTTTTAATATGGTTTTTTACGCATATCTTGCTGTTTCAGGAATCTAATGATTGAGTCTTGGTGGTGTCTTTGTTGTCACATGTAAAAATATGCAATATACATTTTGATCTATTCAAAAAATGCTAAAATATATGCTATCCCTATTCACCCGGAAATTGGGGTTAATGGGGACGAGAAAAGGGTCAATAGAGAATTTCGCTAGGGCTGGCACTTTAAATTAATAATAAATTTCTATGTAACTATATATTTTGTTATACTTATTTACTTCCACTACCACTAGACTTTTATTTTAATGTTATAATAGTTTTTGATTATTGATCAGCGTGTCTTCCTTGGTTTATTTATTTCTAAATAATCATAAAAACATAATTTTTAAATTATTTATTATGTTTTCTAAGAATTTTAAAATTAACAAATGAATAAAAGCTAATTAAAAGCAATTTATTCTAATAAATTAATTATAAAAGTTATTAATTAACAACACAAAACTCTTCAAAACCGTACCAGTTTTTTTATCATAAGCTTTATATACTTATACTAAGAATATGAGATTACACACTTCAAAAATTTTATCTACAGCAAGTCTACTTATTCTTTAACAACATTTTCGATTCTCTCTATCTTAAACTGCAATGAGTTTTTTAACTGTAAATGAGTATTATGAAATTATAAAATGTTATCTTATAATTATTTCGTAGTTGTTTATTTATTTAAGTAATCATTCTATTTTTGTATTTATTATTTATTACTATTACATAATTAACTATTCGAAGACGAAAATTCAAAAGATTCAAAAATTTTGATTCTATTAGATATGAAAACTCTTAATTAAATTCAAATCCTGAAAATAAAAACAGACTGAAAAACAACTACTTCGTCTAAACTTCAGGATCCATCAGATCTCTCAGAATTTCCATATCATTCTTGTAATAACTTGGTCTTCTGGAGCGACTAGTACTAGGTTTAGATTCCAAAGGTTTTATCATGTTGCTTTTAAATATAATTTTCTCATCCGATAAAACATGTTTTTTTTTTCCTTCAGTTATTATTTTCTTGTGTAGTGGGTTTTGAACTTGTAATTGTACCACTTTTTTTTGTTGTATAGCAGCCAAAGTTTGTTTTTCATTTAATGTGTTTCTCTCAGTAGATATTATATTATCTTTTCCCTTTTATAGGTATTTTATCACATATTTCTACTATTTTTTCTTGTTCCTGTTGCTTATTTAAAAAAGGTATTTCTTTTTCACAATTACCGTTTTGGATTGTGATTTCTTCTCCTAGAAGAAAATTATCTTCATGTATTACAGGCTCCGTATCAATAATGATCACATTTGAGTTACTATTTCTTTTTTCTTTTAAAATTGTTTTTTTTCTATTTCTTCAGATTTTTTACTTAATATTTTGCTACATTTTTGTGTTTTAGATTTTTTGCCAATACCTTTTCCTTTAGAATTTAATTTTAGTTTTGGTACTTGTAACAAAAGATTTTCTTTTTCTGTATGTGTTGGTTTTTTAATGTTTGTTTGACTCTGAAGTTCTTCCAATTTCTTGCATGTAATTTTTGGATCAACATCCGATAATCCATTTGAGCTTGAAATATCACTATCTGTGCGGGTTATCAAGTGACCAGACGATAGCTCTGGTCTATGCTACGGACTATTGATTCCGTGGTTTCCGCACTTTGAAGACTATCACTGGATTGCCGAGTAAAAATACGTCGATGACTATAAATTCAACTTTTATTGATCACTATTTACAATATTCACTTGTTACTATCTACTTGCTGACAATGTCTTTATCACTATTTATTTTCTTGCTGACTTCTTGAGAACGGATGCACTTGTCGCTATGTTGTTTCTTGCCGACTTCTTGAGAATGACTGAAATGGTACCTTTTTTTTTTTTTTTTTTTTTTTTTTTTAGGCACTGACTACACTGTTAGCCTTTGGGGCCCTAAAGCCGCTGCGGCTTTTACAGCTTCACCGGACTTGGGGGCGAGCGCAGAGGGCACTCAGCCGCGAAAGTTTTGTGGACGACTCACACGAGGGTGCCAAAGTGGCCGGACCTCGGCTCGGGCGGTCGTCGCGTTCGCAAATAGGTCGCGATCTATTCGAATCCCTACACCTACGATTCGAGCTAACTAAATATACACATAGGCACGTTCCCTTCCTCCTGGGAGGAAGGAAGGAACCGTGCGTATGTGTATTCAATAATCGGAATGTTTCTACACTAACTAGCGCTAACTAACTAGCGTAAAAAAAGAAAAAAAAAAGGTCCCTCACAGAACCTATGTACCTGTGTGGTGTGCACGTGTGTATGTTCATACGTGTGTAGTGTTGTATGTAGGTAGCTAAGTGATGCACGTACAGTGTCACTTGTATCGCGCGGGCGGTTGCCTGACCCAAGGGTTTCACACCGAGGTACGGACCTAGGCTTGGGTTACCGCTAGAGAGGGTGGACGTGACGGGTGTGCTGGAGCGAAATTGACCGCCCGTCCTCTGCGGAGAGAACGGTGGTTACGCGGGCGTGGGCGGTGGCACGCTCTGTTTGGAGAGACGGTGTCGGCGTAGAACGCGTTAGCTTTTTCGGTTTGGTCGGGCGGGTCAGTGACTATATTACGCGGCCGGCGTTTTCTCCGGCAGGCGTTGGGGTCGGGAACATAAGAAGCTGCCGCTTTTATTAAGGGGTTCGCGTGGTTCGACGCGGTGTCGAAATACGAGCGAGAAAGGTGTTTGGCGTATGCATGTATCGAGGGAAGGTCCATATCTCTATGGAGATCCTCCATACGAACAAACCAGGGGGCACCGGTAAGGCGGTGAAGAAACTTGTTCTGGATGGCTTGTAAGCGTTCCCAGTTATAACTTGGCATATGTGCGAACGCAACGCAGCTATATGTCATGATCGGACGGATACACATCTTGTAGAGCGTAAGCTTGTGTCTCGTGGACATTTTGCTTGCAGCACATAACAGAGGATGCAGTCGGGCGAGGGTCCAGGAGGCCCTTTTCCTAACCAGATTGATGTGGCGTATAAAGGAGAGTCTACTGTCTAGGGTTACACCTAGATATTTGGTCGCCTTTTCCCAGGGGATCGGATTACCGAAGAGTTCAAGGGGATTGTCCTTGAGTTTTTGCGGTATCTGTGTGGCGGTTTGGTCGAAGAGCACCGCTGCGCTCTTCGTGGGGTTTATGGCTATTCGCCAGTCGTTAAACCACTTCCCGAGAGTGGTCACGGCTCTTTGGATCCTACATTTGAGGTTTCTCGTTTGCCTTTGAGAGGAGTATATGACTGTATCGTCAGCGTATAGACCTACTTCAACTTTCTCTTGAAGTTTTGGTAGGTCACTGACGTACAGATTGAAGAGGCTAGGTGCCAGGATGGAACCTTGGGGGACGCCTGAGCGTATGGGATGGGGTGTGGATAGTTCACCTTCCACTCTGTAGCGAAAGGTGCGGTCTTTGAGGTAATCGCGGATGATTTTAACTAATCTATCGGG
Organism: Saturnia japonica; assembly: GCA_033032175.1. NCBI lineage: Eukaryota > Metazoa > Arthropoda > Insecta > Lepidoptera > Saturniidae > Saturnia > Saturnia japonica. The sequence goes on from CM065329.1 coordinate 5,839,505, forward strand.
GACTTCGTGGGAGTACAGCTTATAGACTAATCCTTCGTGCCAGACCTTATCAAAGGCCTTGGCTACGTCGAAAAAGACTGCCAGCGTGCGACGGGGTTTGGATAACTCGGAAAAGTTAAACAGAATGTGCTCCGTGAGGCGGTGCACTTGATGAGTGCAAGAATGTCTAGCACGAAAACCGAATTGCTCAGGCGGGTAGAGGTTTTTCTCCTCTATTACGGATTTGAGACGGTTCAGGAGGATCCGCTCATAGATTTTACCTAGGGTATTGAGGAGACTGATAGGGCGGTAGCTGTCGGGAAGCGACGTGCTCTTGCCGGGCTTGTGAATACCTATGACAATGGCCGTTTTCCAGACGGCTGGAAAATGGCAGTTGGCTATGGCTACATTGAATATGCAGACCAATAGAGCTATGAGGTGATCGGGAAGAAGTTTGAGTACTTCGTTCCTGATACCGTCGGGACCTGGTGACTTTCTGAGCTTAAGGCTTTTGAGAATGGCAGAGATTTCCTCAGAAGTGACTGGGGACAGGGATTCTGATGCCGGGGGCTTATTCAGCTCCTCCACGCGGGCTTCGATGTCTCTGACTCGGTCGGTGTTCTTGACGCTGTTCGGGGAGCACTGGCTCTCCAAACAAGCGGCAAGGCACTCCGCCTTGTCGATGGTATCGAAAGCGGGTGTAGTGCCGGGACCCCTTTCGAGGGGGGGCATGCGAGGTTGGGTGTCTATTTTAAGGGCGTGGGCTACTTTCCAATAAGTCAGATGTGACGGCCTTAGCCCTTCGACTAAGGTGTCCCATCTGTGACTTTTGAGCTCGGTTATACGGGCTTTAACCGCTCTCTGAAGTGCGCGGAATCGTGCGCGGTTTGCATCGGTCGGATAAGAGTCATGCGCACGAGTCGCAGCGTTCTTCTCCGTCAACAACGCTCGCACGTCGGCAGGGAGTACAAAGCGGCGATCGTTCGCCGCTTCGACCTCTCTCGAGGCCTCTCCGATGCCGACTTGGAGGTGGTCAACTAGGGAGTCGATTGCGAGATCTACGTGCGCAACTGACTCCAACACGTCCGGGACCCTAACGAGACTGGGCGAGGACTGCCTATCCGCGAGGTAGTGTTTTAATTTTGCATAGTCAACCATTGTGACTGTAGGAGGGCTGGAGTCATCTAGTTGTCCTAGCTGTAGGATGACCGGGCGATGGTCGGAGTCGAGTTCGTGTACAACCCGAATGAGTCGTACCTGAAGCGCGATATTTTTCAGGAGGGCTTTGTCAAGCACTGTCGGTGTACAGTGATCTTGAAAGTGGGTGGGAGTGGGAGGCGCTATGACGTCAAAGTTTAACTCGTCCGACAACCCTTCGAGAATAACCCCATTGCTGGTGTCTCTCCAAATGTTGAAGGACGTGTGTCCACTGTTGAGGTCACCTGCGATAATGACCGATGTGCCGAGCGAGAGTAGCTTCTCTAGGTCAGACCTGAGAGGTACTTTCGTCGGTGAGAGGTACACAGATACGATCGTTATGGACGGATGATCGGTCATTCCTAGTCTACTGAATTGGTACCGCGGAGCGCGGCCTTTTATGGCGCTCGACGGGGCGGCTAAGCGGGTCTTGTTGGAGGCGCGACAGTGCGGCGTGAGTACGAAGTCCCCTCCATGGCAAAATGGTTTCTTATTATCTATATCTCTATTGGTTATACAAAACTATATTCGTGTGTTGAAACTAAAAGGTTTTCTAATAATTTAACAATAACTTAAAAACAATACATATAAAGGCTATAAATATGATATAAACTAAACATATAGTGCGTCTCGCTCGCACTTGTGACGCGATCTTGCTCTTGTGGCAGGCCACGCCTACTGCAGCGTTTGCGCTGTTTTCCTGCTATCCTACACACTATCTATATAATCACTATCTTCTACACTTTTTCCTGGTTTAACATTTATTTCTTCAACTTTTTAAAAGTTCTTGCATTTTGTGATCCATATCGCATTTCTTTCAATAAGGAAAAAACTGATTCATCAATTGCTTCCTTTTCTACGATACTAAGTTCGTTTCTTACATTATTCCCTGGCAGTCTATTGAGTACTTTTTCTTTATTCAGAGGACTTATTCCAGCTTTATTAAAACCTGCTAAAATGTTTCGTTTGACATTTGGTTGCAATTTTTCTAACATTTTCTTTAGTAGCTTCGGAAATATATTCTTTGGTATTGTTGGCATCATTCGGCCTTCAGTTTTTTTCCACGTGAACAGGATGTCACGCCAAGCTATTTTCATGGGCCTGAAAAATGCTACATCGAGTGGCTGTGTCAGGTGAGTTGAATTTGGTGGAAGAAATACAAAGAATACATTATGTTCTTGACATTTACGTATGACATCTATTGATAGGTGTGAAGAAAGGTTATCTCCTATCATTACTTTTTTCCCATCTTTTTTGTTAAAATATGGAAGTGCCACTGTTTCCACCCAGTCTTCAAACGTATTACCGTCAAACCAGCCTGAGCTAGTGCGGTTATATCTACAATTAGGGGGGCCACATGTAGTCCAGGTATTGTATAGGTGGGCAGCTTTATATACTACATAGCACGGCAACAGTGTGCCATCGGCGGAGGCAGCCAACATTAGGAACGTCGACGACTTTGTATGGTTCATAACCCTTTCAGGGTATTTGACACCTCTTTTAGTCAAAACCTTCTTTTTTCCAGGATCATCAGCCAAGTTAGATTCATCATAATTGACTATATTGGATAAAGAAACACCCTCTAAGGAATTTTGAAGTTCCCTAAAATAATCTTCTATCATGTCGGGTGATATCAGCCCTAGCTCTTTTAATGTTCTGACTTATTCTTTGTGAAATTTTGTTTTTATGTCGCTTTAAGAAACTTTCTACAAAATCAACACCCGGTAAGTTATTATTAAATTTTTTAATTTCTATTCCAACTCTATCTAGATAACCTTTTATTATTATTCTTAAGTCGTACGTATCCAGTGGATACCCCCACTCAGAACAAATATTGATATATTTTATTATATATTCTTCTACTTCATCGCTTAGGGATCTTTGTCCACCTTGACTTTTCATATTTCTAGTTATATGTCTGTGTAAGTTAGACTTAGTTATATTAAATTGGTTAGCAATTTCAACTAGGGATTTAGTGTTAGTTTCATAGCATTCTACAGCTGATTTTATTATTAAAGGATCATATCTTTTGTATGGCCTTGAGCTTTTAGATTTATACACACGAGGCATATCTGAAAAAAAAAAAACAAAAATAAAACAATGCATAACAGTTTAAATATTTGCTACACAGTAATCGACAAGAAAACAACATGATTAATCTATTTAAGCTACACTCTGTAAAACCATACCTATCTTATAATATTTAATCATTTATGGAATAAATGATATACAGCAAAACATCATGAAATAAACTAAATTATTATACATTAATTAAAAAAAACGTTGCAAAGCACCTAGTGACAACCCTACAAAGCTGTACCTATTCATACATAAGTCGTGCCTATTAAACTCATTCTCATCCCTTTTGACCCCCCATTCGTTAACATTCATACCTGAGACGTCACCCCAAAAATCAACAAATTTTTCATGTATTTTTAATTTATCAAAAAATATTAAAATAATAAACATCTGATACTTACCGTTAATGTATATGATAGCATGAACACTAAATATCGTATTTACCACGCACTCAACTTCTTTTACTACGAAATTAATTTTAGAAAGCAAAGTTTCTAACTCTATTACTACCTGGCGCCACGAGAGGTTATTTTCAAATGGAGATTTTGACAATTTACATCCGTTGTCATGTTCCGTTAGTGTTGCCATTATAAAATCGAATAATCTGCTAATACCGAACAAAATATGGATCAAGTTGAAACTACTTGGTATAACTAATATTTGACGACGAAATCCTTTACTAGTTTTATCCCTATTCACCCCTCAATCCCTTTTCACCCCGTTTTACGGTACCCAGAAGATAGTACCAACAAATTGTATTGTGTCTTGAAGAATACAGCGAATTTTATTGTGGTGCCTGTGTGTCATTTGCATCTTCACAAGTGTTCAACCCGCCAGCGACCCAGTCCTCTCCGCTCCGTGCTACGTCAGCGCCGCGCCTACCAGCAGGCACCTCACTGCGTGTGTGTACCTTAATGTTTCGCCCTCTTCACGCCTAGTAGTTTCGGGTGTGAGCAGGGTCGGTCGCACGTAGTGAGAGGGGCTCGCACGCACTGGTTTCCAGACAGCTGGTTACCGTAGCGTGTTATCCGCCGTCGGTTATACAGAGTACGAGGGAATCGTTTCCGTCGCGTTCGCGCCCTCGGTGCGCGGTCCCGCTCTGTATTGGTTGACGTAGCACATTTGTTGTGGGCAGACGCACGCGCCCATTTTAGTTTTGGTCATTCGAATAGCCGGATTGGGTCCAGTGAACAGTGAAAATGCCTACAGTACGTTCGCCTACGTCGAGTCACAAGGGCGACAGTGAAGAAACTACGACCACAGATTGGTCGTTGAACACGCCGATAGAGACAAGTTCGGCTACCGCCACGTCCACCACCACCAAGAAGACAGTACCTTCGACTTCGTCGATCCGCACACGCGCTGCGACCGCCGCCGCTGCATCGCAAGACACATCGAGAACACCAGCACCCAGGAACATTGGAGGGAGCGAGGAGGCCCCACCGTGCGTTCCTACAGTGCTCGCAGCAAAGGCGACCAGGGATATTGGAGGGAGAACAGCTTCACCGTGCGTTCCTGCGGCACAGCGCGCCAGGTCGGTGAAGTCAAGGTCAGTGAAATCGTCAAAGTCGCGTATGGCGGAACTAGAGGCGAAGAAAAAATTGGAAATAGCCAAGTCAGCTGCCGCGCTGGCCGAGATTAAACTGGAAATGGTCCAGTGTGCAATCCACACATGTTGAGCAGTGGATAAACCAAAGTGCGACCATCATGGAGAAACAGGAGTGCGAAAAAACACAGGAGTCATATGTCAAGGTAAGTGACATCGAGAAAATTGCTGATAAAATGGTCACTGCTGTTCAAGCCTCAACACGAGCCGTCGTACCAGCCGCACCGTCGAAGTATGCCGATCTGCCTAGCTTCAATGGAGCATCAGAAGACTGGTTACCGTTCCTGAGAACATATCGAGATTCCGTCGCACAATTTAGCGACACACAGAATATGGCTCGTCTGAGGCACTCCATACACGGCACTGCGAAAGAGAGTGTGCGACAAATGTTGTTCACAGCCTATGACCCGGAAGAAGTCATCGCAACATTGGAGAGGAGGTACGGGAATCCGGAACGTCTCGTCCTGGCCGAATTAGCCGCCATAGAGAAGTTACCTCACATAGGGGAATCTTGTGACGAGATATGCGCGTTCGCCAGTCGAGTTAGCAACGCCTTCGCTACAATAAGCGCTCTACGGAAGCCGGAGTACCTCTGCTCACCGCAGGTAAGTCGAGACATTGTTCAAAAATTATCACCATCGTTACGGATCAGATGGTTCGATTATGTCAAGGCGCACACAGAAGATCCAGTGCTAGTGAACCTTAGAAAATTCCTAGAAAACGAAGCTGACCTGTGGGCAACGTTCGCGCCAGTGGAAGCGCCTACAAAACGGATCAACAGGCGTGTGCACACCACGCGAACCGAAGAGAACAGAGAGAAACGAAACATATCCAGTGGCAAAAAATATTGTGTGAATTGTGAAAATCGCGATCACTGGATAACTGAGTGTAAACAGTTTCGAGAGGCAACTACCGAAGACAGATGGGTAATTGTGAAAAACAAGAAACTGTGTTTTATGTGTTTGCGTCAAAAATACTCAAAAAGTAGTTAGTTGCAAAGGGCCGACTTGCCGTAAGTATGGACGGCAACATCACATAATGTTACACGCGATTTCGAATCGACACGCGGCACAAGCGCCGCCAGAGAAACCCGCACCGCGACCGCAACCACAGACACAAAAAGGCGAAAATGAAGAGGCCACTATCAAAACTGTGTACGCCGCCGCGGACGGGAAAGAGGTCTACTTAAAAATGATACCGGTAGATGTGTTCGGACCGGCCGGCTCCGCTCGTGTGCTCGCGCTACTTGATGAGGGGTCAACCGTGTCACTACTGGACAACGCCGTGGCTCAAGAGATCGGAGCCTCGGTCGAAGAAGACCTGCTCATCCTCGAGACCGTCGGGGGAAAGCTCATTGAGAGAAAGGACTCGCAAATAGTTAACATCAAAATTAGAGGAGCTCACCGACGGGACAAGCGCCTATTGAAAGGAGTCCGGACCATAACCAACCTAAAGTTGTCGCTGCAACATGTGAGCATGGAAATTATAGATAAATGTGCGCATCTGAAGAACAGGGGCGAGCTCGTCTACAGCAAAGAGAGGCCGGCTCTACTCATCGGGCAAGACAACTGGGAGATGATTGTATCGAGAAAAATCATCAAGGGGAAGCCGAACCAACCAGTTGCTTCTCTTACCACTCTGGGGTGGGTGCTACACGGTTGCTGCTCTACGAGTGACTCTACGCCGGTGAAATTTGTCAACCACGTGAACAACGTGCGGGAGATGGCTAACATAGAGAACTTGATAAAAGGCCACTTCGAACTAGAGTCCATCGGAGTGCAGCAGCGCCGCCCCACCAACGATGCCGATGGGAGAGCCCTTGAGATCCTCCACAACACCACAAAGAGGCGACCCGACGGAAGGTTCGAGTCAGGTCTCTTGTGGAAGAGCGACGAGGAGACCTTGCCGAACAATTACGCAATGGCTCGTCATCTTCTGAACGGCATAGAAAAGAAGCTCGAAAAAGATGCCGCACTGAAAGGGGAATACACAAAACAAATACAGAACCTACTCAACAGTGGATATGCCGAGAAGGCACCGGCTGAAGCCACATCGGGTAGGACGTTTTATTTGCCGCACTTTGCCGTGGTACACCCGCAGAAACAAAAAACCCGCATCGTATTTGACGCCGCAGTGAAGTACGACGGCAAGTGTTTAAACGACGCGCTGCTCCCGGGACCCGACCTACTGCAGTCGCTGTTCGGAGTCCTGTTGCGATTCCGGCAGGGGCCAGTCGCAGTGGTCGCCGATATCAGAGAAATGTTCCTGCAGATCCGCGTTAGAGAAGAGGATCGCGACAGCCTGCGATTCCTATGGCGAGGAGATGACCGGTTAACGAAGCCGACCGAATACCGAATGACGTCGGTAATTTTCGGTGCCGCGTCATCACCAGCTACCGCCATCTACGTAAAACCGGAATGCAGAGGACTTCAAAGCGATACACCCGGAAGCGGCCCAAGCGATCGTCCGAAACCACTACATGGATGACTACCTGCAGAGCTTCACCTGTGCTGTGAAGCTATTGCGAACCGTGGCAAGAATATTCCAATTCATAGAACTGTGTAAAAAAGGTCGCGCCGTGAACGTCGCGCGCGATAGCCATTGGAAGCCACACAAGAAAAAAGAAACCAAGAAAACCGTCCGAACAAAGAAGGCGCCAGAAAATACAACAAAGTATATACCGGTACTCGATCATTGTATGCAGCGGGCCGAGCTAGCCCTGCTACACCACAGTCAACTGGATTCATTCGGGGACGTGATGGAATGTATACGGAAAAACTTACCCATCAAAACAGGTAGCAAACTAAGGAAAATATACGTCCAACTCGATGAACACGGCATCATACGGTTGCGAGACAGAACACGGAAAATAAACATGAGTAGCAGAAACTTAGCGGTCCTAGACGGGAAACACAAAATCGCTCGCCTACTCATCGATCGCTATCACCGAAAATTCTGCCACGCCAATCATGCGACCGTCGTGAACGAGCTGCGACAAACGTACTGGATTCTAGGACTACGGAATTCGGTAAAGAAAGTTAAAATGGGCGCGTGCGTCTGCCCACAACGAATGTGGACATAACTGCGCTAGTGACTTCGCGTTTTGTCGGCGCTCTCTGGTTTTTTTATGACGTCACTCGGTGTACTTCTTAGGTTACTGTTAAACGCCAAACAATCTTCTCCGACTAGCCAACGTAGTCCGAGCGTTTTCTCTTCGTTGTTGCCTGTGTGAATCTCTTGTGGGGATGTTTCATTTTTCGCCAGGTTGTTCAGTAGCTGCGCGTCGTTGCTCGCCCATTGCCGCAGTTCGAATCCCGCCTTCCTATGGATTGCCTGGACCGTCTTCGCGGTTTCTATAGCTTGTGTGCTTGATGTGAAGGTCTGCAGGTAGTCATCCATGTAGTGGTTTCGGACGATCGCTTGGGCCGCTTCCGGGTGTGTCGCTTTGAAGTCCTCTGCATTCCGGTTTTTTACGTAGATGGCGGTAGCTGGTGATGACGCGGCACCGAAAATTACCGACGTCATTCGGTATTCGGTCGGCTTCGATGACCGGTCATCTCCTCGCCATAGGAATCGCAGGCTGTCGCGATCCTCTTCTCTAACGCGGATCTGCAGGAACATCTCTCTGATATCGGCGACCACTGCGACTGGCCCCTGCCGGAATCGCAACAGGACTCCGAACAGCGACTGCAGTAGGTTGGGTCCCGGAAGCAGCGCGTCGTTTAAACACTTGCCGTCGTACTTCGCTGCGGCGTCAAATACTATGTGGGGTTTTCTTTTCTGCGGGTGTACCACGGCAAAGTGCGGCAAATAAAACGTCTTTCCCGGTGTGGCTTCGGCCGGTGCCTTCTCGGCATATCCACTGTCGAGTAGGTTCTGTATTTGTTTTGTGTATTCCCCTTTCAGTGCGGCATCTTTTTCGAGCTTCTTTTCTATACCGTTCAGACGATGACGAGCCATTGCGTAATTGTTCGGCAAGGTCTCCTCGTCGCTCTTCCACAAGAGACCTGACTCGAACCTTCCGTCGGGTCGCCTCTTTGTGGTGTTGTGGAGGATCTCAAGGGCTCTCCCATCGGCATCGTTGGTGGGGCGGCGCTGCTGCACTCCGATGGACTCTAGTTCGAAGTGGCTTTTTATCAAGTTCTCTATGTTTGCCTCCTCACTCACGTTGTTCACGTGGTTGACAAATTTCACCGGCGTAGAGTCACTCGTAGAGCAGCAACCGTGTAGCACCCACCCCAGACTGGTAAGAGAAGCAGCTGGTTGGTTCGGCTTCCACTTGATAATTTTTCTCGATACAATCATCTCCCAGTTGTCTTGCCCGATGAGTAAAGCCGGCCTCTCTTTGCTGTAGACGAGCTCGCCCCTGTTCTTCAGATGCGCACATTTATCTATCGTTTCCATGCTCACATATTGCGGCGACAACTTTAGGTTGGTTATGGTTCGGACTCCTTTCAATAGGCGCTTGTCCCGTCGGTGAGCTCCTCTAATTTTGATGTTGACTATTTGCGAGTCCTTTCTCTCAATGAGCTTTCCCCCGACGGTCTCGAGGATGAGCAGGTCTTCTTCGTCCGAGGCTCCGATCTCTTGAGCCACGGCGTTGTCCAGTAGTGACACGGTTGACCCCTCATCAAGTAGCGCGAGCACACGAGCGGAGCCGGCCGGTCCGAACACATCTACCGGTATCATTTTTAAGTAGACCTCTTTCCCGTCCGCGGCGGCGTACACAGTTTTGATAGTGGTCTCTTCATTTTCGCCTTTTTGTGTCTGTGGTTGCGGTCGCGGTGCGGGTTTCTCTGGCGGCGCTTGTGCCGCGTGTCGATTCGAAGTCGCGTGTAACATTATGTGATGTTGCCGTCTATACTTACGGCAAGTCGGCCCTTTGCAACTAACTACTTTTTGAGTATTTTTGACGCAAACACATAAAACACAGTTTCTTGTTTTTCACAATTACCCATCTGTCTTCGGTAGTTGCCTCTCGAAACTGTTTACACTCAGTTATCCAGTGATCGCGATTTTCACAATTCACACAATATTTTTTGCCACTGGATATGTTTCGTTTCTCTCTGTTCTCTTCGGTTCGCGTGGTGTGCACACGCCAGTTGAACCGTTTTGGAGGCGCTTCTGCTGGCGCGAACGTTGCCCACAGGTCAGCTTCGTTTTCTAGGAATTTTCTAAGGTTCACTAGCACTGGATCTTCTGTGTGCGCCTTGACATAATCGAACCATCTGATCCGTTACGATGGTGATAATTTTTGAACAATGTCTCGACTTACCTGCGGTGAGCAGAGGTACTCCGGCTTCCGTAGGGCACTTATTGTAGCGACGGCGTTGCTAACTCGACTGGCGAACGCGCATATCTCGTCACAAGATTCCCCTATGTGAGGTAACTTCTCTATGGCGGCTAATTCGGCCAGGACGAGACGTTCCGGATTCCCGTACCTCCTCTCCAATGTTGCGATGACTTCTTCCGGGTCATAGGCTGTGAACAACATCTGTCGCACACTCTCTTTCGCAGTGCCGTGTATGGAGTGCCTCAGATGAGCCATATTATGTGTGTCGCTAAATTGCGCGGCGGAATCTCGATATGTTCTCAGGAACGGTAACCAGTCTTCTGATGCTCCATTGAAGCTAGGCAGATCGGCATACTTCGACGGTGCGGCTGGTACGACGGCTCGTGTTGAGGCTTGAACAGCAGTGACCATTTTATCGGCAATTTTCTCGATGTCACTTACCTTGACATATGACTCCTGTGTTTTTTCGCACTCCTGTTTCTCCATGATGGTCGCACTTTGGTTTATCCACTGCTCAATATGTGTGGATTGCTCTTCGCGTTCGATGTCTTCGACATCGATCTCCTCTTAAGATTGGCACTGGATCATTTCCAGCTCAATCTCAGCCAGCGCGGCGGCTGACTTAGCTATTTCTAGCTTTTTCTTCGCCTCTAGTTCCGCCATACGCGTCTTTGAAGATCTTACTGACCTGGACTTGACCGACCTGGCGCGCTGTGCCGCAGGAACGCACGGTGGGGCTGTTCTCCCTCCAATGTCCCTGGTCGCCTTTGCGTCGGGCACTGTAGGAACGCACGGTGGGGCCTCCTCGCTCCCTCCAATGTTCCTGGGTGCTGGTGTTCTCGATGCGTCTTGCGACGCGGCGGCGGCGGTCGCAGCGCGTGTGCGGATCGACGAAGTCGAAGGTACTGTCTTCCTGGTGGTGGCGGACGTGGCGGTAGCCGAACTTGTTTCTGTTGGCGTGTTCAACGACCAATCTGTGGTCGTAGTTTCTTCACTGTCGCCGTTGCGACTCGACGTAGGCGACCGTACTGTAGGCATTTTCACTGTTCACTGGACCCAATCCGGCTATTCGAAGGACCAAAACTAAAATTAGCGCGTGCGTACGCCAATTATACAATGTGCTACGTCAACCTATACAGAGCGGGACCGCGCACCGAGGGCGCGAACGCGACGGAAACGATTCCCTCGTACTCTGTATAACCGACGGCGGATAACACGCTACGGTAATCAGCTGTCTGGAAACCAGTGCGTGCGAGCCCCTCTCACTACGTGCGACCAACCCTGTTCACACCCGAAACTACTAGGCGTGAAGAGGGCGAAACATTGAGGTACACACACGCAGTGAGGTGCCTGCTGGTAGGCGCGGCGCTGACGTAGCACGGAGCGGAATGGACTGGGTCGCTGGCGGGTTGAACACTAAGTGAAGATGCGAAATGACAGACAGGCACCACAATAAAATTTGCTGTATTCTTCAAGACACAATACAATTTGTTATTACTATCTTCTGGGTACTGTTTCTTCCAGTTTCTTGAGTCTTGAGTCTTCAGCTTGTGGCACCCGTGTGTGCTGGTTGGCCCCAGTAGTGCGCCTTTTATATCGTTTGCCGGAGAGTGAGACGGACGACGGCGTCTCTATCCGTACTGCTCTTTACCAAACATGGGTGTGGTCCGTTAACCGCGGTAATGCGCCGCGGTTGCACTATCGCTGTCCCTATCTATTATTATTATTACTTGTATGCAATAGCTAATAAATTGTTAATATCTCTAATTATAATTATTCAATTACTATAAAAACTGTTTTACATTAAGGTAGACACAAATACCTATCAAAAAACACTAACTTTAACATTATAGGTCGATAAACATGGTAAATACAGAGCGTTAAACATTACAACTTTAAAACGTCTTGTGACTTATTATATACACATTATTTGATGTTACAAACATTATAAAACCTATACAGAAGGCTATTTTAACTATATAACACAAAACATTACGTACAACTTTTATATAATATGAATTATCGACGATATATGAGTTTAATACTTTAAGTGATTATTTCTATTAAATTACAAACATTTTCATAACTTATATACTGTTCTTATATACCTACATGTTATAGTATCATATTGAAAGCATTAGAAACATTAGATCTATGATTGTTTGTATAAATTATTCATCCCTACAACTTATATTTACAATTACTATTTTCGTATCATCACGCTTAGGCCTATGCGTCGCTAACAGTATGAATCATGTTTATGTTTGAACGGTGACTTGATCCAGCTTAAAACAATAGAAGAGTCTGTGAAAAGGTATACTTTTATCAATTATTGTTTTATTTCTTAAAGAAATTTGTCATATATTTTAGATAGCAATAAAGCTCCATATAATACTAGGCGTGGAATAGTTTGATGGGGCCACTTGCCATACCTCAAATGACTCAATGGAAGTTGTTAACGAATTATTCTCTAATAAAGTCATTTCGCGAAGGGGTAACATCAACTGGCCTCCCAGAAGCCCCGACCTTAGCCCGCTTGACTATTTTGCATGGGGATACCTTAAAAGTAAGGTTTATCAAAACAATCTGACGAATCTAACCCAGTTAAAGCAAAACATCAGGTCAGAAATGGCAGCAATATCGATAGCTATGTGTCAACGTGTTATTACAAATCTTCGTTACTGTTTAGAAGAGTGCCAGCAACGTAACGGTCATCATTTGGATACTATCATCTTTTCCAAATAATTCTCCAATTCATATGCTAATAATAAACAATAAACTTTTTTATTGCATACAAATAATTTTTGTTTCATTGAACTTACAAATACCCGATACCCTTTCTGGACACCTTGTATGATATTATTGCGTTAGGACTTCAATGACACACTTCTCTTCAATAGATTCAAAATTTATTACTCGTAAGCACACAAATCACAATGGATTTTTTTAAAAGTCGTTGACATTGTTGAGACAAGAATACAGAGTTGCCAGTTATACATAATAGTTACAAACTAGTGTGTAGTTAATACTAAACAATAATCTAATTTGCTAATTAATTGTTGAGAGCAAATTTCATTTCTTAAAATAATTGGACGATAAACTTTAAATCCATTTACAGCATTGCAACTTAATCTCTCAATTTGGTTGATAGTTAATACAGTTATAGGACCCACACAATATCTTAATTTTAAAGTTCCATTTTCAATAAAAGCTCCATAATCTAATTCTTGATATTCATTATTGACAGTATGTATTGTGTTGTAAGTAAATTTCTCTAAAAGATCTCTTTTAAGTTGATTTGAGTCTTTGTTTAATATAGTGCTAGAATCAAACAGTAATTGATTTTTAATGTTTTTTTCTACTAAAGGATTCTATTGTGAATAAAAAGACGTCCACAATATTTTAATGTGTGCTAATTAATAGCGCTTGTTTTATTCTTGTTTCTTACAAAGTTACAGTAGTTCGTAGTAACAATGTGGTTTCTTAATAACGTTCTTGACTGTAGTTTGCTTGTAGATTCGCTGCTTGCTGTTGCTGGTGTTGTAGTGTTTCTCGAACTGATCGCAGATTCGCTGCTTGCTGTTGTTGTAGTGTTGTGGTGTTTCTTGAACTGATCGCCGTACTGCCGCCCTCTCCGCTATATTTAACCTCGCCCTTTGCCTCGCAACCGGTAGTGCGATGGATTCCGTGCGGGGCGTCGCTCAGCCAATGAGCGCGCACGCCCTGTGTGCGCGCTCTCGGCAGTACCATGAGTCACCATGCCAGATGTTCCGAGTCTGGCATGGTTCATCCTTACAACTAGTGAAATTTATACATTTAAACTTACAACTAGCTATATTCTTATTCTAATCGTTTTAAAATACACATATTCACACATATTCAGTTCATATTATTATATCTATTCCTAACACGTATTTATAAACCTTATTCCTAACACGTATTATTTCATTTACTTGTTCATTTTATACTATTAGACTATAGTTATTCGCTCGCCCCGCTCGCTGTCCGCAACAGTTCTCCCCCCGGCGTAGCCTGCGTAGCCTCACTCTCCTCTCAGGACGGCGAGCTTCGTCGTCGGGTGCCGGAACACACCGCTCCTCGTCTTCACGTCGGCGCTCTGCACTCCTCCATCTGGTCCGGTGTAGGTTCTCGTGACGATTCCGCGCGGCCAGGTGTTGCGCGGCAAGGCGGAGTCGACAACCACGACCAAGTCCCCGACGTTCAGAGGGCGCGTGCTGTCGGCTGAGTTCCCGCGTGGCACCAGTGTAGGGAGGTACTCCTTAACACAGCGCCGCCAGAAATGATCGGCGAGCGCCTGGGTTGCTCGCCAGGTACGCCGGTCCGCCGTGTCGCAGGTCCCCGTCGTAGGCATACCCATCGAACTCCCAAGCAGAAAATGGTTGGGAGTGATCGCCTCTGGGTCCCGCGGGTCGACGCTCACGTGCGTTAGAGGCCGCGCGTTAATCGAATGCTCGGCCTCCGCGAGCACGGTTTGGACCACCTCTTCTTTAGGCGCACGCTCGTTCAAAGTGGCGGCGAGCGCGGTTTTTACCGACCGCACTAGCCGCTCCCATGCACCTCCCTGGTTAGGCGCGCCGGGCGGGATGTAGCGCCACTCGACGCTGTGCCGTAGCCCCTCCCCCCGTAGCGCAGGTGCCCATTCGGCGTAGGCGGCGCGTAGCTCGGTGTCCGCCCCACGGAAGTTGGTCGCGTTATCGCTGTACATCAGTGCGGGCCAACCTCTTCTCGCTGCCATCCGTCGTAGTGCCAAACTGTAGTATCGCGGCAAGCGCAGGTTTGCTACATGTTCTAACTGTTGTAGCCAGTCGTCGAATGAACTTGCGTCCTCTTCGGGTATCTCGTCGTCCCAGCCGATCTGTAAGCGCCACAGGTTCTGCAGGAATATTTTCGCGCGTATCGTGTAGTGGCTGAGTAAGCCGAGCGGGTCATAGATTAACATAACCGCACTCAGAGCTTCTCGCTTTGTAGGTGCCCGCTTACGTGCGCGTACATCGGCTGGTACCCGATGCATGGACGTGTTAAACCCTAGTTCATCCGTAGCTGCATTCCAGTATAGGCCCAGGATCTTTTCTTGTTCATGCCCGCCAAGTTGTGCGGGCGATCGTGCGCGTAGCTCGTCCGGTGTTCCACTGAGTACGCTCGCTCGGTTGCTGCTCCATCCGCGTAACGTAAAGCCGGCTACTGCGTGGACTTCTTGTATTTTCCTTATAGTGTGGATAGCTGTTTCTTCATCGTCGTAGCTATCCACCAGGTCGTCCATGTAGTGGCTCTGCGTTATTGCCTTGAACGCGTCTGGATGCGTTCGTGCATGCTTTTCAGCATTGCGGTCGCGTACACTGTGTGCTATGAACGGTGAGCTTGCTGCGCCGAATATCAACGATCTCATTTTATATTTCTGTGGCGGCTTGTTCCGGTCGTTGCCTCGCCACAGAAATTGTTGTGCCGGCTGGTCCGCTTCGCGTATTCGTATTCTCAGAAACATTTCCTCTATATCAGCAGTGACTGCGACGGGCTTCTCTCTGAACCGGAATAAAATCCCCTGCAGCGATCGTAGCAGGTCCGGTCCCTCTAATAACTCGTCGTTTAAACTCGTAGTTCCACTGCGTGCCGCGGCATCGAATACTACTCGTAGCTTGCCGGGTTTGTTCGGGTTGAATACAGCGAAGTGAGGTAAAAACCAACTGATGTTGCTAGCCTGTTCGTGTCCCCCGCAGCGTACGGCGTAGCCCTTCTTAAACAAGTTTTTGATCTGACTTGTATACGCCGCCGCAAACTCTGTGGAACGATCCATTTTCTTTTCTATCGAGTGAAGTCGTCGTAGCGCCATATTGTAACTATTAGGTAGTACTACGTCGTCGCGGCGCCACGGTAGACCTACTTCGTAGCCTTCACTGCGTTGTTGGATCGTTCCGTCGAGTATTCGCGTCGCGCGCTTGTCGGCGTCGCTGATTCTTGGTTCGCGGGCTACGCCGAGCGCGTCTATTTGGAAGTGCCGTTCTACGAGCTCGTGTAGACTTTCGTTCCGGATCTCGCTGCCAGTGTTGCGTTCAGGTGCGTATATGTGTAGCAGGGCTTCGCTGTGGCCGATGATCACGTGTGGTGCGGTTCCGTGCACCACCCAACCCAGTTGAGTTTTCGACGCCACCGGCTGTTCGGTTTGCCGACGCGTAGCTCTCTGGATACGATCATCTCCCAGTGGTCCGTACCTATCAATATACGCGGCCTCGCCTTCTCATAGCACACCTGCTTCACTTTCAAATTGCGCAAGTGAGCGTGTTGGAGTGTGCTTTGAGACACTGTTTGTTCGCGCAGTCGGAGTCCTTTTATCGTTCGAGCTCGGAACTCGTGCTTCTTGTTGCCGCCCGGTTCGTACAACTTCGCTTGTACAATTTGGCTATTCGTGTACTCTTTGCCCATATTGACGCCTTGTAGTTGCAGTGGATGTGACGGTCCATGCGCT
Source organism: Saturnia japonica (assembly GCA_033032175.1). Classification (NCBI taxonomy): domain Eukaryota; kingdom Metazoa; phylum Arthropoda; class Insecta; order Lepidoptera; family Saturniidae; genus Saturnia; species Saturnia japonica. The sequence continues at coordinate 5,856,140 of CM065329.1, forward strand.
CCGATGTCCTTGGCCAAGTCCTCGTCGATTAGCGATATAGTCGAGCCCTCGTCCAACAGAGCGTACGTGTTCATCGCTCCTTTGGGGCCCGATATAGTCACCGGACAGATTTTTAGTATAATCTGTCTCGGTTCTATAGTTGTTGCGACAGCCATTACCGTCTCGCTCGTTGACGGTGTCACGTTGTTCTGAGTTTGCTCTTCGCTATCGCTTGGTCTGTCGTTGTGAAGCGACGAGTGATGCGGACGACGACAGGAGTTAATACCGCACGGCTTTCCTTTGCAGTACACACGACGATGGCGTTTGTCAATACATTTGAAACAGACGCCTTTGCTCTTCACGTGCTCCCGCCGTTGCTCGACGTTCAGTGCCTTGTATTGCGGGCACCGAGACAACGGATGGGGCTTATCGCAGCTAGGACACAGATGTTCGGTTTCTGTGTCCACCGTAGCAAAGACGTTCTGTCTCTTTCTGGCGGCGACTTGCGGTGCGGCAGGCTTCAATACTTCGCGTCTAGAGGTCGCTGTCGAAGCGGTGGCGGGCGCATATGTGTATTTTAACGCACGGCTCGCTTCACGCATTAGGAAGCGTGATAATACAACGATCTCTGGATCCGTTGTTCCCTCGTTCTTTTCCGCATAGTCGCACCACCGGGACTTCAGGTGTGGGCTAAGTTTTTCTAATACTTCCCGAGCCAGCATCGGGTTGTACAGGTAGCTCCGCTTGTCGAGATTTAGTAAAACACAGACTATGTTTTGTAGTTTTACTGCGAACGCGTTCAGTTCGCTTGCGGTAGCTCCCGGTCGTGGTAATTTCCGCATATCATCCAGCGCTTTGTCTATAATTACTTCCGGCCTGCCAAAACATTGTTCCAGTGTCCGCATGATTTCATCTGGATTGTTCGCGGTGTGTAGTAGCGCTGCCACTGCGTCGCGGGCGTCCCCACGCAGGCTGTTACGTAGGCGCGCTATGTTTTCTATCGGCGAGAAACGATACAGCTGCGTGGAGTCCCTCATAGCTGCTTTGAATGGCAGCCACTCGTTGATCGCTCCAGTGAATACAGGTAAGTCGGCGGCTTGGCGTGGGGGTGGATGAGTATGCGTCATCTTTTCTAGTATCGCGGCGAGCTGTTTAATATCACTGCTCGATTGCGACGGTGATTGCGAACGGGCACGTCGTTCAGGCCTGCGTTCGTCTTGTTGCCGCGCGTCGTTACGGGTACACGGTAATTGTTCCCCCCGTGTAGCTTCGGGCTGTGAGCGGAGCCAGTCATCCACTCGGTGAATACGTTCATCTGGCTCCTCGTTCGTTTGCTCACGTACGTCCTCTGCTTCATCCCGTATCAACGTTAACTCCACGGCGAGGCGTTTCTTTATTAATTCCGCCTCCATACGGAGTTCTTCACGGCGAATTGCGGCTAGTTTCTCTTCCGCTTGTAGCTCGGCGAGGCGTGATCGCATAGTCGCACTCGTCGTCGATCTGTGTGAGCATGGCGGGGAAACGTGGCCTGTTCTGACGTCAGTGCGAGTAACAGGTACAGAGGGTGTTCCCTCCGGTCGGGGTGTGCCCTCAGCCCTCTGTATGTCTGGCGATAGCGGCGATTCTTCGAATACTCGGACTGTGTTATTTCTGTTTTGTGATTCCATTGCGTCTCCCTGGCTTCTCGTAACAACCATTGATCTGGGTACGCCGTTCGTGGATACAGATGTCTTGATAACACGTCGTTTCTTCTTCAAGCGTTGTTGTAGATCGGCGAAATGTTCTGTTCTTTTTTCTTCCGATCCGGCTTCCGAAGGACCAGATAATATTGTGAATAAAAAGACGTCCACAATATTTTAATGTGTGCTAAATTAATAGCGCTTGTTTTATTCTTGTTTCTTACAAAGTTACAGTAGTTCGTAGTAACAATGTGGTTTCTTAATAACGTTCTTGACTGTAGTTTGCTTGTAGATTCGCTGCTTGCTGTTGCTGGTGTTGTAGTGTTTCTCGAACTGATCGCAGATTCGCTGCTTGCTGTTGTTGTAGTGTTGTGGTGTTTCTTGAACTGATCGCCGTACTGCCGCCCTCTCCGCTATATTTAACCTCGCCCTTTGCCTCGCAACCGGTAGTGCGATGGATTCCGTGCGGGGCGTCGCTCAGCCAATGAGCGCGCACGCCCTGTGTGCGCGCTCTCGGCAGTACCATGAGTCACCATGCCAGATGTTCCGAGTCTGGCATGGTTCATCCTTACAACTAGTGAAATTTATACATTTAAACTTACAACTAGCTATATTCTTATTCTAATCGTTTTAAAATACACATATTCAGTTCATATTATTATATCTATTCCTAACACGTATTTATAAATCTTATTCCTAACACGTATTATTTCATTTACTTGTTCATTTTATACTATTAGACTATAGTTATTCGCTCGCCCCGCTCGCTGTCCGCAACAGATTCATTAATTTTCCGTAATGTGCTCGCATTTCTTCTTTTATTGTTTGCATTAAAATCTCTGGAGTAAAGGCTGGTTCTAAGGGTTTAATCATAGTGATAGTTGTCCAAGTCACTTTTATAGGTTCATTATCTCCTATTATATTTTCTAGGAGGGAGGGTTCAATAAACCACAATAATGAAAGTGCAAATATGAGAGCTTTTATGATTTCTCTCATTTTTGAGTATTCAATGTTGTTAGTTTAATCAATAGAAATCGGTCAACATATTGCGACGTAATATATTGTTGTCACACGCACTCGAGCGATCTGATCTCATTAATGTTGCTAAGGGGTGGCGGCGGTGTCCCTCCAACAGTGACGTCGTATGACGCTACAGCGTCGTCAACCAATTGGTATTAGGAAGGACACGGATCAGAAGAAGTCTGTGTGTCTGATTTAATTTTGACCACATAATCAAAAAAAAAATGAACGAATTCAAATAATTGACTCAAACAACAAGGAAAACATTTCTTAACAAATTCTTTAATGTGAGTATCTATGTGAGGTCAATAATAAAGTTTTCGTGCTAATTGTTTCATTTTAGTCATGCCTATGTGTCCTTCATGCAATGTCTTTATAATTGACATTCTTATATTCTTAGGTACAATTAACCTATCTTTATAAAATACTAAATGATTATAAAACGACAAATCACTCTTTAACTTATGATAACCATGCAAATAATCTGGAATACTTTTAGTATTAAGCCAACCATTCTTAATAAATTCTATTAATGCTAATAACTCACTATCCTTTGAACTTTCGCTAATTAAATAAGATTTTTGTTCTTCCGTACATTCCAAATTCTTAGACAGGCCAACACATTGTATGACCTCATACATATAACTATCGTCAACAACATTACATTGCTGATACGAACGAGATAATAAATCTACACATAAACCTACCCTGTAAGTATTTAAATTCTATATAATATTTCAATAATTTCAGTTTTTATCTTTGTAATCTAGGTGATGATATCTCATGTATTTGTTTCTTTAATAAATATTTTAACGGTTTATGATCATTAATAATAGTTATTGTGTGCCCATAAATGAAATAAGGAAATTTTTTGGTGGCCCAAACTACACCTAACAATTCTTTTTCTATTTCAGAAAAATTTCATTCTGATTGAGTTAAACTATGACATGCAAAACAAACTGGCTTATTATTTTGTAAAGGCAACTCTGTTGAAATTTTCGACGTTATTAAATCCGCTTTTTTTAAATCGCGGATCTAATATCGTAGCCTCACAAAGAAAAACATTGCGTTCTACTTCTCCAAACCTTACATGCATGCATTTCCGATTTCAGTGTGTTATGTAGGCTTACAATTTTTTGTAAGCTATTGGGAGAATATTTTTTAAGCATTCGGTTAATTATTTTACAATTCACAATGTATTTGGACGCAGACACATAATCTTCACCACTAACTTCTACGGAGAAAATTTTTAAAAGTTTGGTCGCGTTTTCAATTACTGACCAATCTTCCTGGGGTAAACTTAAGTCTGGTCTCATTATTGCAAGTGTGGAGATAATGGCTTCTTATATTTTTAAAAATCTCGTTAGCATGTCTAAGGTATAATTCCAGCGCGTAGAGACATGTTGCTTGAGCTTTAGCTGGGAGATTATCATTTACTCTTGAATGTTCTTTAATTTTTTCGTTGCGAGATTACTTCGGGGAAAATATTCTACGACAGCCTTAACTCTATTCACCGTGTCAGATATTTCAGTGATGCTCGCAGAAATAAATACTGTGCGCAAAGCAGGAAATTGAACGCCAACCACCAATTCGAATAGCAACTAGTATATTTGGAACAAAGTTTCCATTCAACAAACTTTTCTTCCAAGAAGTTTTTGAGGTTCACACTGGTGTGTTTCTCCTGAAATTCAATACACCCAATCATCACTGTGCATAGCTTGTGGGTGTCGATGTCAACAAAGTGCCCAGTGATAGCAATGTACCCATCGTTCACAATGGAGGTCCAGGCGTCGGTCGTTATACAAATAGATGCCGCTTTTGTTATTCGTTTTTTGACAGATTCTAAAAGCTTATTGTAAACCTTAGGAAGCAGGCTTTCAGAGAGAGTTTTCCGAGTCGGCAGAGTATATCCCGGATTTAACATCTCGACGAACTTCCGGAATTCAACTTCTTCAACCATTTGAAGGGCATGATAACCTTTGGCAATCATTTTCACCAACTGTTCGTCAAGGGGTTTTTAAACAGACAAGTAGACAGGTCGGAAAGCAGTTACAGACTGACTTTATTTAATCATAATATACTTTTATACTATTCATACATTTTCCTTATTACTAAGAATACATTGGGAATGAAACATTTTCCTTGAAAAACATATTGTTCTTTAGTTACAATGGGTCTTAACCTTATACTAATGGCATTGATTACGGTGAAGCGACTATAAAGGAGCTTCATTATCCTATTTACTCGTATGGCGGTTGTTATTATACCGGCATAACTCCTCCCCCCTTAAGAGAAAGGCACTCCGAAGACTGCAGCGGCTGCTGTTGATCTTCATCAAGCTGATGCTGCTGTCCCGAAGGTTGCGGCGTTCTTTGTTTCCACCAGAATTTGTATGCTGCTAATCCGAATATTGTAAGTATGAGTATTATATACAATATTATTGATGACCAACTAAGTGTTGTGGTTATTATTGAATTATTTATAGGGATTTGTTGTAAACCCATATTTTTCTCAAAAATGTCTTTTATATTATCTAATTCGATATTTTCCAGTTTTATCTTAGTTGGTAATGGTTTTGGTGCTTCTTGAATGCGTGGCAACGGTATGGTTTCCAAAATATTAATATGTTTCTTGTGTGTTCTCAATACTGTTTCTTGTATTTGTACCTCGCAGTCACTGTCTATGGTAAGCAGAGATACTTCTTTGTTACGCTGGTATTGTATATTTTCACCGCAGGATGTTTTTATGACTTCCTCTTCTTTAAGGATTATAATCCAGCTGTTTTCTTCGATTTGCTAAATTATGTTGTTTTGAAATTTTGCCGTAATATAGGTTTAATTATGGGGTTTCTGATGTTGAATCAGTTGTGCTATACAATCTTTAGATTGTTGTAATGCTTGCCAATTCAAATGTTTACATATGACGTCATTGTCCGTTATCCTTAGACATGGCTCATAGGGATACGCAAACTCGTTATTTCCCAAGATAAGGTAAGGATTGTTTGGAATTGATATAGTGTTATTTTCATTAGGGATGGAGAACAGGTGTAGTAGATTATAAAGATGGGTTGAAATCAATGGTATTTCTAGTATAAAGTTCAGCGACGTATTGGTACCATAGGCTTTAACTGAAATTGCTTTTTCCCATAGATGAATATTTTTAATATTAGGGGAAAATGCTAACTTAATTTTTTCATTATTTTGAATGTAATTTAATTCCTCTATTAAGTGATCTGAGTCTATAATACTAGGATGCATTTTTTCTATGTGAGTAAAGGTTATCGCGTTTATCGCAATTTGTCGTAAAGTTGCTGAAGTGCTCTACTTATTTCATTAAGTATGTTAAGCGATTCCTGAACGGTATTTTGTTTCAGGGAATTATTAATAGTTGATTCTAGTTTATTATGGTTTACTTTAATAAGTATTAAATTATTCTCATAATCCGTAATGAATTCTTCTTTCACTATGCCTAATGTTTTTTCTTGTTTAACTGTATTATTATTTATTAATGATAACATATTTTGAATTTCACTTTCAAACTTTACAGCTGATCTAAGTTTCCGGTAATGACTTTAACTACTGAACATAAACCGATAATGAGCTCTCGTTTATGTTTACGGATATTTCTAAAATTAATTGTGTTTAAACCTAAGTATGATATTTTACTTTCAATTATATTTATATAATATTCTATCTGTTGTTCTATAACAGTATAACAGAGTTATCTAAGGTTACATTTTTCTGAAGTTTAAACGTAAAATAATTGCTACATATATCTAAATAAATGTCACGTATTTGCGTGATATTATATATTATAGCTAGATGAAAAGTTCCTGTTTGATACTGGACTTTAGCTTCATTCAATACAAGTATTCCGTTATGATTATCTATTGGCTCGAAGATTGTTGTGATTGTGACGAGTCCGAACATTGTGAAACAGGCGATAGAGTTCCTGAAACATTTTCGGGTCGCCTTAATAAACGAAAATTTACTCGTGTAGTTTTTGCGTTCACATGTTTGCCTACTATTTCCGCTATTTGTTCCGGATGTATACGTACTATTATTGTATATGGACCTAGGTGTCGAGGTTCTAGTTTATTATTTCTCGCTGTTTTTGCTATCTGTTTATAAACTATATCTCCTAATTTAAACGTTGATATTTCTCTATCTCGGTTTATTTTTCCTATGATTTGCTGTTTTTCATTTGCTAGTTTGGTATTAATTAGCTTTTACACATTTTCCATTATCTGTTTATGTTTGTTAACGTACTCTTGGTAAAATTCTTTAGGGTAATGCAGTTCTAATGGGTTTCTACTGCTTATATGACCGTATTAATATAATATTGCATTTCAAGACAAGCCGTGCGGAACTCCTCCCTAGTCTCGCGCATCTCTTCCTGAAACTTGCGCAATTCTATCATTAGCTCGAAGTCTGCTGCACTGGTCTTTGAGGTGCTACCCTTACGCTGATGATCTACTCGCTCTTGAACTTTATCTTGCGTACCCTGTACAGGCGTATTCTCTTTGTTATTACGAGGCAAGCTCGCCTTGCAGTCAGGACACTGCCAAGAACTACTCATAGGACTATCATGGGTTAGGTTTACACAGACGCGATGGTTGATCCGTTTACATGTACAGCAATCGACAACATCCGCCACCGACACGTACTTTCCGCACGCACTACACTTAGCCACCATTATATTATTTAAAACTAAGTATACGCTAACAAAAGTTTACATGAGACAAGTACAAGTTAACATGAGACTACCTGATCTCCTGATGAGTTCTTCATCAACATTAGTGATCTGTGCAGTTACTTGAGGATTTGCAAAAAACCTTCTTGCGGTATTCCCATCATTGGTCGTTCCCGCACCTTGTTTAACTATATCTACAAGCAGTCCCCATTCATCTCGAAACTTTTCTTGAATAATCTTTTTCTTGTTATCTACTAGTTGCTTTAAATCGTCGCTCATTTGGCTTGCCATTTTTTTAAAAACCAAGCGATACGCAATATGCAATACGCATTCCATGCATTTAATCCAGGCGTGGAGGGAAGATAGGCCATACTTAAAAATATCCTCAGAATGAGTTCTTCGCGATATCAAGTCGATGGCATTCATATCTTTCGGCTTCGCTTTACAAATATCACATGCAGCTGTTGAGGTATTTGAAAGATATGAAGTTATCTTACCATCTATCATGGTCATATGAAGTTTGTGTTTCAATTTCCCTTTCAACTGCCAGCATTTCTTATTTTATATTTAAATTACTTTCCTTTATGAACTTAAAATAAATAGGTTTACAGTAAAATGTTGATGATGCATTGGGGTTTTCCCATGTAATTTTATCCGTATCCTCTCTCACCAGTTTTAACGGTACAAATGAACACATGAAGATACTGGAATCATCCCCAATCATTTTTTGTTTGTAGTTGCTTTGTCCAGATGCACCATCAAAAACCCATTTACTGATGAGAGTTAAATTGCTACCACCAGAGGTTAGTGGAAATGGTAATGTTATCGTGCCAGGACTAGCATGACTGTGACTGGAATAGGTGATCAAAATGAGCAGCCACGTGGATATGTTTTGTGTGAAGTTACGCCTCGCAACAAATCAGAACCTAAATTATTTATCGAAGCTCTTATCTTGCCCAAGATAACAAGCTATTTACCAAGCATTCCGAGCACTTTCGAGCATATAAGTCATCTTCAAAATCTACCCCTAGCCGACCCGGAATTACGTTCCGCGCGTCCCGTAGAACTTCTACTAGGATCAGATTATACTGACAGTATATTGTTGCATGATATTATTAAGGGCCCACAGGGTACACCCGTGGCCATTAATAGTATTTTTGGTTACCTACTTAACGGTAAAATAGCTCATTCATTACCAGCACAAGTCTGCATGAATGTTAGTACATATCAGCTTGATATGCAACTACAAAAGTTTTGGGAACTTGAATCAGTATCTGATGTCAAGCCTGTCACAAAAGAAGAAGCTCTTTGTGAATCAATCTTCGTCAATACTCATAAGCGAGGTGACAATGGAAAATACATTGTCTCCCTCCCATTTCAGGAACACGTACCTCTTCTCGGCGAATCACGTCAAATAGCACTTTATCGCTTGCACAAGCTTGAACAAAGGTTCTCTCGCGACCCCGCCTTGCGAGAGGAGTATACTAAGTGTCTGCAAGAGTACGAAAGCTTGGGACATATGGAACCTGTCAGTGAGGTTACGCATGCTGACAGGTTTTCCTACTATATACCTCACCACTGTGTGGTGAAAAAATCTTCTGCGACTACTAAAGTCCGAGTAGTCTTTGATGCTTCCTGCAAGACTACTAACGGTCGTTCACTGAATGATAACTTACTAATTGGTCAAAAACTGCACCAAGACATAGATGCCGTTCTTTTAAAATTCCGACTACACAAGATAGTTTTTACAGCTGATATCAAAATGACGTATCGTTTTATCGAAATAGAATTTCCAACGAATTCTGTGGAGATATTCTCCTAACGATCCTGTACAGGAGTACCGACTTTGTACGGTAACTTTCGGTGTTGCTGCAGCCCCTTTCTTAGCACTTCGTACGCTTCGTCAGTTGGCAATGGACGAATCCGCGTCTTATCCAATCGCTTCGCATGTGCTGCTGAATGAGGTGTTCGTAGATGACATCGTGTCAGGGGCTGAAAGTCTTGAAGACGCTCTTGTGATGCAACGTGAGCTCACTGCCGCTTGCAAGACAGGAACGTTCGAACTCCGTAAATGGACTAGCAATTGCCCTGACTTCTTGTCAGCCATTAGGAGTTGCAACAGCTCCTCCTCAAGGTGTTTGTGATCTCTGGTCAACGTTCATATCTGAACTTTCTTTACTTCAATTTATCTCTTTGCCACGTCACGTGCTTCCTAATCACAATAACGAGATACAAATACATGGTTTCTCGGATGCTTCTGAAAAGGCATATGCTGCTTGTGTCTACCTACGTGTCATTGACGCTCAAGACACGGCTCATGTTTATCTTCTTCTCGCTAAAACAAAGGTTGCACCTTTGAAACGAATATCGCTTCAACGCTTAGAGTTATGTGCCGCCTTTCTTTTATCAAAACTAATTAATAAAATACTAGATATATATACTAACTTTCTATCCATCGAAAATGTGTATGCTTGGAGTGACTCTGCGGTCACACTTGCATGGCTACGCTCATCGTCGCATGAATGGCGTACTTTTGTGTCTAATCGTTTCACAGAGACCACGAGCCGCGTGCCCGCCGCACACTGGCGTCATGTCCGCTCAGAGCATAATCCTGCGGATCCAGCATCCAGAGGTGTGCTACCATCCAACTTAGACCATGAGCTTTGGTTTAATGGGCCTACCTGGCTTAAGCAGGTCCAATCTGATTGGCCTATTTCCAATGTTGACTTACAAACAATTGAAGAACGACGAAAATACGTTTTTATATCCAAACAACTAACTCCTGACTTACAATTTCTAGAACGATTTTCGTCATTACCGAAATTACTACGCGTTGTTTCCATAATCTTTCGATTTTATTATAGATGTCGTAAAGTAAAATCTTATTCGTCTACTTGCATCACCGTCCCTGAAACAAAATTCGCTTTAAATCGAGTTATCAGTCTCGTGCAGCAAAATCAGTTCGCTGACGACATTGTCCGTTTGAAAGATAATGATGTCTGTACGAACAAACTCCAAAAGTTGAAGCCCTTTCTTGATGAAGCCGGACTTCTCAGGGTCGGCGGTAGGATACAACGTGCTCAAATTTCTTACGATGCAAAGCATCAGATCATTTTACCTAAAAAACATTTCTTCACAGACATTCATTTACTGTGGTCTCGACTCCAGCGTGGTGTAGTTGTCGGTGCACGTAGTCGACCCATAGCCTAATGGCGCGGTCATTGCCGTCGACTATCAGGGGTCTTTTCAATGTTTCGGGTACTTCGACGATGGCTCCGATTCTATCCTTTAATCGGAGTTTTACCTGCATAAACATCTCCGAGATATCTGCGGTGACGGCTATGCGGTGTTGACGAAACCTCATTATAACTCCCGGTAGTGGTTGTAATAGATCTGGGCCTGTTAACAGCTGGCTGTTAAGCGATATACCTCCGGTTTTGGCGGCGGCGTCGTGTACTACTCTGAGCTTCTTTGGTTTCGATGGATTAAGCACGGCGAAATGGGGTAAGTACCATATTCTAGAACCCGTCGGTGTCGGAGGGACTGGCTCGGCGTATCCTTTGGTTATTAGGGCCTCCATTTGTTCATGGTACCTCTTCTTGAGGTCGGGTTCTCGATCGAGCTTGTGTTCAATGTTGAGAAGTCTCTTCAAGGCGTTGTTGTAATTTTCCGGTAACATAGCTTCCTGTGATTTCCACGGGAGTGCTGTCTGGATTCTGCCTCCCGGGGTTATTTTAGTGTTACTTTCGAAAATACGCAGGGCTTTTTCGTCCGGATCGCTGTTGGGCTTCTTTGGTTCTATGTAGAGGTTATCTTTCGCGATGAAATCTCTCATTATATCCTCCAGGCGGTTGTCGGTGTCAATGTGATTCACGTAGTCGATTTTGTGTCCTAGTGTCCGGGTAGTGTTGCCATGTACGACCCATCCTAGTGGTGTTAGAGATGCCACTGGTTGGTTTCGTTTACCGGATCGTACCTCTGATGCCAACAGGAGGTGCCAGTTGTCCTGACCGATTAAGATCCTTGGTCTGGCATCTTGATGTTGTATGTATTGAGCGACGTCATAGAGATGCTTGAGATTTATGACGGCCTCTTTGGGTATTCGCTGCGCTGCTAACTGTAGGTTGCTGACCGTGCGTGCTTGAATAGTTTCTTCGCGGTTGTTTGTACCGCGTGCTGTGAAACTAACTTTGCTTGATTTCATATCCGTCCCGGAGCCGCCGTTGTACGTCAAAATATGTAGCGGTTCGTCCGGTCCGGTGGCTCCGATTTTGTCGGCTAGGGCTGCGTCTATTAATGTGACTTTTGATCCGTCATCTAGGACATGCCCTGTGTATCCATCGCTCCCGCCGGTCCAGATACGCGCACGGGTATAATTTTTAAGTATGCGACTTGAGGCGACCACGCTGAATTGGCTTTCTCGTCTGTGGATTCTGTTTCTTCTTTAGGTGGTTTGACGAAGTGAAGCATCTTGTTGTGCTTATAGACGCAACCATTTACGTCACACTTCCTAGGGCGACAGCTGTGTACCTTCGTGCGGTATCGTAGGCACCGAAAGCAAAGACGATGTTTCTTTGCTATATCCCATCGGGAATTTACGTTTGCTTCCTTGAACTCGTTGCAGTCCGCGATGTTGTGTCCCTGTCGCTTGCACAGGTGACAATACTTGTTGCTTTGTTCTTCATGTACAGTATGTAACCGCTGTTGTCGACGTGCGTACGTATCGGGTACTGGCCGATCGGCGATATATTCGGGAGGCGCGAACGGGCTGCATAGATCGGCCTCTCGTCTTATGAAGTGAGTGAATTTCATAAGGTCGGGTTCGCCTCTTTGTTGTGTCGCCGCGAACTCGTACCACTGTCTTTTCAACGTTGGTGTTAGCTTCTCTATCATGTGTTTGGTTACTTCCGGGTTGTAGAGATAGTGAGCACAGTCGAGGGCTTGTAGTGTAGAAACAGCGTTTTCTACCCTCGTAGAAAAGGTACAAAGTTCTCGCGGTGATTCTGTGAGCCTAGGTAGTGTCCGTAGGCGTTTGAGTTCTGCAGAAGCTATGGATTCCGGACGTCCGAAGCGCATCTCTAGGGTTTGTATAATTCTCGACGGGTCGGTACTTGTGTTTAGTGGGCCTAGTACGGCTTCCTTGGCGGTTCCTCGGAGGCTTCTTCTCAGCCGTGACATGTTATCAACTGCACTAAGTAGGTGCGCGGACTCGTAGTAAGCTGCTCTGAAGTTTAGCCACTCTTGATGTGACCCGTTGAAGACTGGTAGTTCCGAGTTCCTAGGTTGACGATTTTGTGCAGTTTGTACTGCATACATTATGCTCGATGCCAGTTCATGTAGATCGACACTCTGAGGTTGCTGTGTTACGACGGTGGCCATCGGAGTTGCACTAGTTTGTTGCTGTTGTGCTGTCGGTTCGTTTGATCGCCACGGTGAGGCGACAAACTCTGTCTGAGGTGCGATGCCGTAGAGGTGTTTATTGTTGATACCCGGCGGCAGTGCTGCTGTTGTCTCTGTTGGCCGCGATCCGGTTATGATCGCTGGCTGTTCGATACCCGGCAGGGCTGCTGTTGGCCGCGATCCGGTTATGATCGCTGGCTGTTCGATACCCGGTAGGGCTGCTGAAGTATGCGGCGGCGGTGGTGCGGTAGTGGTTCCCGCCGGTCTAGTCACCTCGTTGCCCCAGGATACGGCAGCGATCACTGGAGTAGGTTCTATCGGCGGTTGGCCTGTTTCTATTACTTCGGCTTGATCGATTGCAACGAGCTGTGTTGTATTCAACCATGTGTGAATACGTTGAGTATTGTTCACTCCTGTATCTGTTGACGATATGTCATCGTAATCTTAGTCTTCACTGTGCTCTGCTTCTATCTCCGCAAGCGCTGCATTAGCTAGTTGTAGCTTCAATTTCAATATTTTAGCCTTAGCTTTGGCTAAACGCAGTGACTTCGGAGCTTTGTTCTTCTTAGAATCTCTATCTGTTAGATGCGTTCGATTCCCGTGGCTGTTTGTAGATTTAACAACTTACTGGTTGCTAGGCGGCGTTGCTTCTGAGACGGTCTGTTGATCGGACACGGTGGTGGTTTGTTCGGTCGACGTTGTTGCTGTTACGTAGGACGTGGTCATAGTGGTAGACGTTCCCGTAGTAAATTCTGTTGTCGATTCCGTAGTGGCATCTTGGTTCCTGTAGTCGAAGTAGTTGAGACTGGTGGTATAGCCCGTCTTCCTGTTGACCTTGTTATAGGCATTGTAGAGCGGTTTCGATGTTGAATTTTTCACTATAATTCGACGATTCTTACTCGTAGATCCGGCTAACGAAGGACCAGACGATGTGCGGGTTATCAAGTGACCAGACGATAGCTCTGGTCTATGCTACGGACTATTGATTCCGTGGTTTCCGCACTTTGAAGACTATCACTGGATTGCCGAGTAAAAATACGTCGATCACTATAAATTCAACTTTTATTGATCACTATTTATTTTCTTGCTGACTTCTTGAGAACGGATGCACTTGTCGCTATGTTGTTTCTTGCCGACTTCTTGAGAATGACTGATTTTTTTTTTTTTTTTTACTGACTACACTGTTAGCCTTAGGGGCCCTATCGTCAAACAGAGCCGCTGCGGCTTTTACAGCTTTACCGGACTTGGGGGCGAGCGCTTAGGGCACTCAGCCGCGAAAGTTTGTGACGACCCGCACGAGGGTGCCAGAGTGGCCGAACCTCGGCTCGGGCGGTCGTCGCGAATGCGAAAAAGTCACGATCTAACTAATTCCCTAATCCTAAGAGAATTCGAACTAACTAATATATACTCATATGCACGTTCCCCTCCTCCTGGGGGGAAGGAGTGGACCATGCGTATGTGTATTTAATAATCGGAATGGTTTTTCTACACTAACTAGCGCATTAGTCTAACTAGCGCAAAAAAAGAAAAAAAAAAGGTCCCTTACAGAACCTATGTACCTGTGTTGTGTGCACGTGTGTGTGTTCATACGTGTGTAATGTTGTGTGTGGGTAACTAAGTGTTGCACGTATAGTGTCACTTTGTATCGCGCGGGCGGTTGCCTGACCCAAGGGTTTCACACCGGGGAACGGACCTAGGCTTGGGTTGCCGCTAGAGAGGGTGGGCGTGACGGGTGTGCGGGAGCGAAGTTAACCGCCCGTCCTCTGCGGAGAGAACGGTGGTTACGCGGGCGTGGGCGGTGGCACGCTCTGTTTGGAGAGACGGTGGCGTAGAACTTCGGTTTGGTCGGGCGGGTCAGTGAATATATTACGCGGCCGGCGTTTTCTCCGGCAGGCGTTGGGGTCGGGAACATATGAAGCTGCCGCTTTTATTAGGGGATTCGCGTGGTTCGATGCAGTGTCGAAGTAGGAGCGAGAAAGGTGTTTGACATAGGCATGTATCGAAGGAAGGTCCATATCTCTATGGAGATCCTCCATACGAACATACCTAGGGGCGCCGGTAAGGCGGTGAAGAAACCTATTCTGGATGGCTTGTAAGCTTTTCCAATTATATCTTAACATATGTGCGAACACAACGCAGCTATATGTCATAATCGGTCGGATACACATATTGTAGAGCGTAAGCTTGTGTCTCGTGGACATTTTGCTTGCAGCACATAACAGAGGATGCAATCGGGCGAGGGTCCAGGCGGCCCTTTTCCTAACCGGAGTGGTGTGGCGTATAAAGGAGAGTCTACTATCTAGGGTTACACCTAGATATTTTGTCTCCTTTACCCAGGGGATCGGATTACCGAAGAGTTCAAGGGGATGATCCTTGTGTTTTTTCGGTATCTGTGAGGCGGTTTGGTCGAAGAGCACCGCTGCGCTCTTCGTGGGGTTTATGGCTATTCGCCAGTCGTTAAACCACTTCCCGAGAGTGGTCACGGCTCTTTGGATTCTACATTTGAGGTTTCTCGTTTGCCTTTGAGAGGAGTATATGACTGTATCGTCAGCGTATAAACCTACCTCAACTTTCTCATGAAGTTTCGGTAGGTCACTGACGTACAGATTGAAGAGGCTAGGAGCCAGGATAGAACCTTGGGGGATGCCTGAGCGTATGGGATGGGGTGTCGATAGTTCACCTTCCACTCTGTAGCGAAAGGTGCGGTCTTTGAGGTAATCGCGGATGTTTTTAACTAATCTATCGGGGACTTCGCAGGAGTACAGCTTATAGACTAATCCTTCGTGCCAGACCTTATCAAAGGCCTTGGCTACGTCGAAAAAGACTGCCAGTGTACGACGGGGTTTAGATAACTCGGAAAAGTTAAACAAAATGTGCTCCGTGAGGCGGTGCACTTGATGAGTGCAAGAATGTCTAGCACGAAAACTGAATTGCTCAGGCGGATAGAGGTTTTTCTCCTCTATTACGGATTTGAGACGTTTCAGAAGGATCCGCTCATAGATTTTACCTAGGGTATTTAGAAGACTGATAGGGCGGTAGCTGTCGGGAAGCGACGTGCTCTTGCCGGGCTTGTGAATACCTATGACAATGGCCGTTTTCCAGACGGCTAGAAAATGGCAGTTGGTTATGGCTACATTGAAGATGCAGACCAATAGAGCTATGAGGTGATCGGGAAGAAGTTTGAGTACTTCGTTCCTGATCCCGTCGGGACCTGGTGACTTTCTAAGCTTAAGGCTTTTGAGAATGGCAGAGATCTCCTCAGAAGTGACTTGGGACAGGGATTCTGATACCGGGAGCTTATTCAGCTCCTCCACGCGGGCTTCGATGTCTCTGACTCGGTCGGTGTTCTTGACGCTGTTCGGGGAGCACTGGCTCTCCAGACAAGCGGCAAGGCACTCCGCCTTGTCGATGGTATCGAAAGCGGGTGTAGTGCCGGGACCCCTTTCGAGGGGGGGCATGCGAGGTTGGGCGTCTATTTTAAGGGCGTGGGCTACTTTTCAATAAGTCAGATGTGACGGCCTTAGCCCTTTGACTAGGGTGTCCCATCTGTGACTTTTGAGCTCGGTTATACGGGTTTTAACCGCTCTCTGGAGTCCGCGTAATCATGCGCTGTTTGCTTCGGTCGGATAAGAGTCATGCGCACGAGTCGCAGCGTTCTTCTCCGTCATCAACGCTCGCACGTCGGCAGGGAGTACAAAGCGGCGATCGTTCGCCGCTTCGACCTCTCTCGAGGCCTCTCCGATGCCGACTTGGAGGTGGTCGACTAGGGAGTCGATCGCGAGATCTACGTGCGCAACTGACTCCAATACGTTCGGGACCCTAACGAGACTGGGCGAGGACTGCCTATCCGCGAGGTAGTGTTTTAATTTTGCATAGTCAACCATTGTGACTGTAGGAGGGCTGGAGTCATCTAGTTGTCCTAGCTGTAGGATGACCGGGCGATGGTCGGAGTCGAGTTCGTGTATGACCCGAATGAGTCGTACCTGAAGCGCGATATTTTTCAGGAGGGCTATGTCGAGCACTGTCGGTGTACAGTGATCTTGAAAGTGGGTGGGAGTGGGAGGCGCTATAACGTCAAATTTTAACTCGTCCGACAACCCTTCGAGAATAACCCCATTGCTGGTGTCTCTCCAATTGTTGAAGGACGTGTGTCCACTGTTGAGGTCACCTGCGATAATGACCGATGTGCCGAGCGAGAGTAGCTTCTGTAGGTCAGACCTGAGAGGTACTTTCGTCGGTGAGAGGTACACGGATACGATCGTTATGGACGGATGATCGGTCATTCCTAGTCTACACACGGATACTTCCATATTGGTAAGTATCGGAGGATCTATCGGCATGCAATACAGCGAGCGCTTGTAGTAAATGAGAGTGCCGCCCCCTCGGCCGTCGCGGTCATTTCTAACGATGTTATAGTTTGCGATACTCGGATTGCGTTTAGCACGCTTTAAGAGCGTTTCCTGTACTAAGAGAACGTCTATTTGGTGATCTTTAAGATAAGTCGCGACGAGATCACGCTGCGGATATAAGTTCCGCGCATTAAAAAAGGAGATGTTTAAACCTCTCGGCTTGAGTTTAGCCATTGAGAGGCCTGAGGTTGGCGGCTTCGCGATCGAGACGCTGTAACGTCTCTACGAGCCGGGGAAAGGCAGCTATGGTTTCGACGAAACCGTACTGCTCCATATGGGCCTTGTATGCGAGGATTTCGCGTATCTCATGCTCACGAGTGAGCGATAACATGAGGTCATCCATTGTGGTGGCGCGGGACGCTGGAGCGCGGGGTGCTGGAGCGCGGGGCGCTGAAGCGCGGGGCGCGGGGATGTCCATAGCCATGAGGGGCTGCGGTTTGGGGCCCATGCGTTTTGAGTCGAACGCACGGGTTTGGGCTGCACCTGGGGTGCGGGGGGGCCTACGGTCGCCTGAGTGCGGCGGGGGGCAGGGAGGGACGGAAACACCTCTGGTTTGAGCAGAGGTTGCGCCCGGGACCCTGAGGCGGGGGGTGCCCGCTGAGGGGCAGCCTGCCAAGGGCGGCGGGGGTGCGTGGTGTGCGGGGCCTTGGGGCATCCGCGATAGTTCGCAGGATGTCCCTCCTCCCTGCATAGTACGCAGCTCGGGGGGGTGTTAGAGTCACGCTGACGCGTGCACTCCCTGGTTGGGTGGTCTTCGAGGCACTTAACGCACCTCGGACGAAGGAAGCAGTTGCGGGCGGAGTGTCCGTACAACTGGCAGTTGTGGCATTGGGAGGGCTTCGAATTTTTGTATGGAGGCTCTACGGTTATTCCGGAGAGCTCGCATACAATTTCTAGATGAAAGATTTTTTTGCCCTCAGGCGTTTTGTCTAAGATTAAAACGAGCATTGGAAGGGCTCGTTTCTCTTTATTATACATCCGATGTACCTCTCGGATGGAGAATTTTTGTGCTTCAATGGAGGCAAAGACTTTCTCTGGTGAGATCTCGACGGGGATACGCCGAAGCACAACCCGTAAGACTTGCTCCTCTTCGAGGGCGTAATGTAGTAGGGAATGTTCCTACTACGGAGGAGGGTGGTCAATTTGCGATGGCAGTTTGACGTGCTCATCGTCAGGGAGATACCTGTCGCAATATTACGCGCTTTGTTATAGCCTATTTTTAGTGTTTTAAGCTCATTGGTGAGCTATGTCCAGACAGTTTTGTCGTGGATAATTATCGGGGGGGGTTTTTGCTTTTTACCGACGACTGGTTCGTCGGTATTCGAGGAGGGTGTGGGGGCGGCGGAGCCGTTTGCGGTTTTTGTTGTTTTAGCCGCGTTTTCCTCAACGGGGCTATCACGGGGCGCGCGTTTGCGGGATTTGACGACCGTGAAGTCGTCATTGTCCGCGGTAGGTTCGGTCGGGATTATGACCGGTTCTTGGAAGTGGAGCGAGAGTTCCATTTCCGAGGAGGGGGTTGGGCTTAATGGAGCATCCATATCTGTTTCGGCTGGAAGGGCCGAAAAAGAGTTGGACACCGATGTTGATTTTGTTGCCGCGGGGGCAACGGGTTTAGCGGGGCGGCCATAGGGACCGGGGGTAAAAGATCGCTGTTGCGATTTTGCTCGGGACTTAATAGGGGCGTGGCTCGCGCTTGCGAGGTTAGTGGGGTGGGGGTACTCGGTCGCAGGGACCGAGGCGGGTCGCGAGAAACCGGGTGGCGCGGCGGCGGGTGAGATCGCGGCGGAGGTGGAGGGGATGGCGTGCGCGGCATCCGTGCTCTGATTGGCCGATGGCGGCCGCAGCGAGCCCGCCATCTGTGCCCTGCTAACATAGTCGCTGCTTTGCGCGGGCATATGCAGCGACATGTAATTAATAAGGCGCTGGTGTTCGGCTTCCAGCTGCCTAAAACGTGCTTCTAACTCGGCGTATTTTAATTCGGCCATCGCGGTGGCGGTTTGGAGGTCGGGGGAGTGAATTTTATTCACCTCCCTGCCTGGAGGGCAGGGGGGTACGCCGAATGAATTTAACGGGCTATCCGAGCCCGGAGCAATGAGACCTGTGTGTCACGGTGTAATGAAACCCAGGAAAAGGACCTATCGTTTCCCTAGGGGAGTCCCTAGCAGTCTTGTGGCAGAGGACGCAGGCCGGTATATACCGTGGCTCCGCCCAAACAACCACAAGGATGGATGGTAAGGATAGGAAGGGTTGGGTAGGAGACACCTGGGGCTTAACTATGCAAAAAGGCAAAGGCTAAGATTCCCAGGCCCGTCCGAGTTATCGTTTACCTCAG
Organism: Saturnia japonica; assembly: GCA_033032175.1. Classification (NCBI taxonomy): domain Eukaryota; kingdom Metazoa; phylum Arthropoda; class Insecta; order Lepidoptera; family Saturniidae; genus Saturnia; species Saturnia japonica. The sequence continues at coordinate 5,875,651 of CM065329.1, forward strand.
AAGGAAGTAACCGGAGAGCGCTCGGGTCACGCCCCGTTCGTCTTCGTTAGCACCGTTAGGTATCCGACGAACGACCACTAAACCGTGGATTTGCGTGTCTTTAGAAACAGGATTTCGCGCTGAAAAGCGCGTTTATTTTCGTACTGAAAAGTACGGTTTTTCGTGTGCACCGAAGTGCTACACGAAATGTGCGAGCGAGACGGCGCTATGCGCGCAACGAGTACCTAGATACTCGCTACACAACAATAACACCGACCTCGCTATAACACGCGGTATGAATAGCTTAAGAACTAGCTTAAAACTGTGTGCTTTGAACCGGCAGGCCTAGGACCGGGTCCGTGGATCAAAACAAACAAGTCGTACACTAGTGCAAGCAGAGCGCGAATGAAATGGCTTAAAAAACTAGCTTTACACTGTGTACTCTGAACCGGCAGGCCTAGGACCGGGTCCGTGGATCAGAGCAAACAAGTTGTACACTAATTTAAGCAGAGTGCGATAATTCGAAAAGCGATCGAGAGCGCGAGCGGACACGTCCGTTCACGTCAGCGGTCGAAATCGGAATCCCCTGAATTGGCTGAATTGGTACCGCGGAGCACGGCCTTTTATGGCGCTCGACGGGGCGGCTAAGCGGGTCTTGTTGGAGGTGCGACAGTGCGGCGTGAGTACGAAGTCCCCTCCATGGCAAAATGTGTTTCTTATTATCTATATCTCTATTGGTTATACAAAACTATATTCGTGTGTTGAAACTAAAAGGTTTTCTAATAATTTAACAATAACTTAAAAATAAAACATTTAAAGGCTATAAATATGATATAAACTAACCATATAGTGCGTCTCGCTCGCACTTGTGACGTGATCTTGCTCTTGTGGCAGGCCACGCCTACTGCAGCGTTTGCGCTGTTTTCCTGCTATCCTGCACAATTATTGTTTTTGTCAATTTATTTTAATAGCAAACTATTGATTATTAGATCCGATTAGTTAAGCTTAAGAAGAGAAAATAAAAGACAGGCGTGAACGGAATGACAAATGACATCTATATTACAATACCAAAAAGGAACAGGAAATAGCGATAACAGAGCATATCAAAAATACAATAAATGTTGCCAGCCAGTTAAAGCTATTGGCTGCGTTCATATTCCAACATATTTTAAATAAGGTTGTATAAAATATTATGTGTCATTTTACTTGGGAATCGAATGGTAGAAATTCTTAAACCCTAAATTCTGAGAAACTGTTAAAATAATAATTATCATGTAATTAAAAAGAAAATTTACTTACGTGTATCAAAATGATGATTACTTTCTTCAAGATTTGTGAAGATAATATTATCACTGTCAATTGCATTTTGTTGGTTAAGTGCCAGATTCAAAAGTTGTCTCGAACGACGATTCATTTTATTATTTTGTTAGTTTAGTACGCTATGAAGTTAAATTATAATTATAGAGAAGTCCACACCCAAGTAAAACTTCAAAACTTCAATAATTATTACGTTAACCAGCGAAGAGTGTCGTCTCCCGCGAAGACCGGTGGCGAGTGACGATAGAACGGCGTGCGCGCCTCTTGCGGGGTGGACATGCGAAACTTGTAAGGTTCTGTCTAGATACATACCTTTATACGTCGAACTTAAATCATATGTATCTTTTTAAACCATTCAAATCTCAAAAAGTACTTGGATTAGAAAAATAATTTATACACAGAAATAAAGCTAGAGAGAACCGTAACAAAACAAAAAAAGAAAACAATTTCAGTTATTTAATTAAATATAACCTTTTTCGTAGGATGGGACGATATATACGAAAAAAATTAAAATGAAATGACGTAAACGAAGATGGTGGATGCTCACTATCAAGGCCTGTCATCTGCTACTACGATTATTTAACTTTGCACACATGCTCACTAATGAATATGTGCGTTGCTATTATGAGAGTGTTGCTAAAGTAAAACATACAATGGCCGAGGCAACACTGCAACAACCGATAATAGCGGTGAATATGGCCGCCAGGCGCCATGCCATTACCTCCTATAAACAAATGTACTCTTTGGCCATTACTGTCACTGTCATTGAGTTAAATTGTGTTGAACTGTTTTCCACGTTTACTTATAATAATTTTGACTGCATTTAAGCTTTCGAAGTGAATTTTGTGTTTTGTAGCTTGCCTTTATTTATTTACCAAAGGACGTTTTGTGCTTATTTACGAAAGGACGTTTTGTGTATAATTACGAAAGGACGTATTTTAGTTTAGGTTTTCTGTTTGTAGTTTAATTTTTGTGAAGTTTGTTTATAATTATGTCCGTTAATAACCATAGAAAATGTGCCAAGTGCGGTAGAACGCGTGCTGAAGACATGACGGTGACATACCATAGGTTTCCGAATCCAGGAATAAATAATATCACCAGGTTAGTTAAAAAAAAAATTACTTGTTGAATTTATGACCCTGATGCGATTATCAGGAAAAATACTATATTTAAGTCCATTAAGTTGACAAATTAATGAGCTGTTGTTTTGTATAAACCATTTTCATGTCAGTGGCTTTTGAATATCAATAATTTTGTTAGTAGACCAATCTAGTTTGATACTTGATAAAAACATTTTGAGGGCTCGAGTTTGGGCTAAATATTGTTGGCCAAATGAAGACTGGACTTCCGCAGAATTATTACGTTCAATCCATATTAAGAATAAAGTGTTGTGTGGAAGACACTTTAATTCAAATCAGTTTAATGACAATATGAGACAAAAACTGAGTAAATTTGCTGTTCCTGAGTCAACGATAGTGAAAGAATTACTAAATGAAAGGGAAATTATCCAGGTATAATATACTTACAGATTATTCTAAATAGTTTACATGTTAAATTACAATAAAATATAATCCACAATCGAATCGGAATGTTCCTCCTTTTTTTTTTTTTTTTTTTTTTTTTTTTTTTTAGAACTGACTACACTGTTAGCCTTAGGGGCCCTAAAGCCGCTGCGGCTTTTACAGCTTCACCGGACTTGGGGGCGAGCGCAGAGGGCACTCAGCCGCGAAAGTTTTGTGGACGACTCGCACGAGGGTGCCAAAGTGGCCGGACCTCGGCTCGGGCGGTCGTCGCGTTCGCAAATAGGTCGCGATCTATTCGAATCCCTACACCTACGATTCGAGCTAACTAAATATACACATAGGCACGTTCCCTTTCTCCTGGGAGGAAGGAAGGAACCGTGCGTATGTGTATTCAGTAATCGGAATGTTTCTACACTAACTAGCGCTAACTAACTAGCGTAAAAAAGAAAAAAAAAAGGTCCCTCACAGAACCTATGTACCTGTGTGGTGTGCACGTGTGTATGTTCATACGTGTGTAGTGTTGTATGTAGGTAGCTAAGTGATGCACGTACAGTGTCACTTGTATCGCGCGGGCGGTTGCCTGACCCAAGGGTTTCACACCGAGGAACGGACCTAGGCTTGGGTTACCGCTAGAGAGGGTGGACGTGACGGGTGTGCTGGAGCGAAATTGACCGCCCGCCCTCTGCGGAGAGAACGGTGGTTACGCGGGCGTGGGCGCTGGCACGCTCTGTTTGGAGAGACGGATGTGTAATATTTATTTGAATTTTCGATGTGATCGTCGGGATCAATAAAAATATTGCGCGGCCGGCGTTTGCACCGGATGTCCGTGGGTGCCGGAACATAAGTGGCGGCTGTTTTTATTAACGGATTCGCGTGGTTCGACGCGGTGTCGAAATACGAACGGGAGAGCTGTTTAACGTAGGCATGTATCGAAGGAAGCTCCATATCTCTATGGAGATCTACGCTTCGAACATACCACGGGGCCCCGGTGAGACGATAGAGGAACCTATTCTGTATCGATTGTAACCGTTTGAAACTCGACTCGGACATATTTGCGAACACGGCGCAACTGTATGTCAAAATTGGTCGAATACACGTCTTGTAGAGCGTGAGCTTATGTCGCGTGGACATTTTACTCACCGAACACAACAGAGGATGCAACCGGCCCAGGACCCACGCGGCCCTGTTCCTAACCTTACGGATGTGGGGTCTAAAGGAGAGCCTACTATCTAGGGCCTAAGCCTAAGTACTTCATTCCTGATCCCGTCGGGACCTGGTGCTTTTCTGAGCTTAAGGCTTTTTATAATGGAAAGAACCTCCTCAGACGTGACTGGGGACAGGGAGGCTGTCGCGGGGAGCTTATCCAGCTCCCGCACGCATCCATCGATACCCTCGACCCGGTCGGTATTTGCATCGACACTGTTCGGAGAGCACTGGCTCTCCAAACAAGTGGCGAGGCACTCCGCCTTGTCGCTGCTATCGAAGGCGAGCGGTATACCGGGACCCCTCTCGAGGGGGGGCATAAGATAAGAAGCCTCTATTTTGAGGCTGCGAGCTAGTTTCCAGTAAGCCAGATGCGACGGCCTTAGCCCTTCGACGAGGGCGTCCCATCTGTGACTCCTGAGTTCTAATATGCGGGCTCTAACCGCTCTCTGAAGCGCGCGTAAGCGTGCGCGGTTTTCCTCGGTCGGATAGTGGTCGTGCGCACGAGTCGCCGCGTTCTTTTCCGTCAACAACGCCCGCACGTCGGCAGGAAGTACGAAGCGGCGATCGCTCGCCTCTTCGACCTCTCTCGAGGCCTCTCCGATGCCGACCTGCAGGTGGTCGACCAGGGAATCGATCGCGAGATCTACATCCGCAACGGACCCCAATACGTCCGGGATCCTATCTAAGCTGGACGAGGACGGCCTGTCCGCAAGATAATGTTTTAACTTAGCATAGTCAACCACTTGGACGGAAGGAGGGCTAGAGTCGTCTGGTTGACCTAGCTGCATGATGACCGGACGGTGGTCGGAGTCGAGCTCGTGTACGACCCGAATGAGTCGTAACCGAAGCGCGATACCTTTAATGAGAGCTACATCAAGCACTGTCGGTATACAGTTGTCTTGAAAGTGGGTGGCGCTATGACATCAAAGTTTAGCACGTTCGTTAGCTCTTCGAGTTTAACACCATTTCTGGAGTCTCTCCAATTGCCAAACGAAGTGTGTCCACAATTGAGGTCACCCGCTATAATGACCGATTCACCGAGCGAAAGTAGCTTTTCTAGGTCAGGCCTGAGAGGCACTTTCCTCGGCGAGAGATAAACTGAAACTAACGTTATGGACGGGTGGTCGGTCATTCCTAGTCTACACACGGATACTTCCATATTGGTAAGTATCGGAGGATCTACCGGCGTACAATATAACGATCGTTTGTAATAAATGAGAGTGCCGCCCCCGCGGCCGGCCCGGTCATTTCTTACAATATTGTAGTTCGCGATTTTCGGATCACGTTTAGCACGCTTTAAGAGCGTCTCCTGCACTAAAAGAACATCTACTTGGTGATCTTTAAGAAAGGTCGCGACGAGATCACGCTGCGGTAGTAGGCTTCGCGTGTTAAAAAAAGAAAGATTTAACGCTTTCGGCTTAAACTTTGCCATTGAAAGGCCCTAAGTTATTATTACACGCCTCACGGTCGAGACGTTGTAGTGTCTCTGAGAGGCGGGGGAACGCGCAAGCGGTCTTGATGAGACCGAAGCGCTCCAGATGGTCATTGTAGTCAATGAGCTCGCGGATATCGTGCTCGCGAAGGAGCAGTATCATTAAGTCGTTACTATTAACGACAACGTTAGCGGGCGCGCGGGGCGCGGGAATATCCATAGCCATAAGGGGCTGTGGATTGGGGCGGCGGGGGCCCCATGCGTTCTGCGATGAACGCACGGGTTGCGGTTGCACCGCGCGGGGTGCGGAGAGGACGGCGGCGGCCGGGGACTGGCGCGGGACCGGCAGCGCGGGAAATTCCCCTGACGCCAGCGGGGGTTGCGCTTTGATGGCTGAGGCGGGGGGCGCCGCCCGGGGGGCCGCCTGCCTCTGCGTGCGTGGCCGCGTGGTGCGCGGGGCCTTGGGGCAACCGCGATAATTCGCGGGATGCCCCTCCTCCCCGCATAACACGCAGCTCGGGGGGACGACGGAGTCACGCTCGCGCGTGCACTCCCGTGTGGGGTGGTCCTCTCGGCACTTTACGCACCGCGGACGAGAATGACAGTTACGGGCAGCGTGCCCGTACAGCTGGCAGTTGTGGCACTGCGCAGGCTGGTGGTTTTTGTATGGGGGCTCCACGTTAATCCCGGAGAGCCCGCACACCGTCTCTAGCTGGAAGATGGCCTTTCCCTCGGGGGAAAGGTCCAATATGGCCACTACCATTTGTAGTGGCCGCTTATCTTTACTGTACATCCGGTGTACTTCCCGGATGGGATAACTTTGCTCCTTGAGCGAGGAGCACACCTCCGACGGGTCGAGCTCCACCGGAATGCGGCGGATGACCACTCGGAGGACGCGCTCCTCCGCGAGAGAATAGGTGTAGAATTGCAGACCTTTCTGCCGGAGGAGGGTGGTGAGTTTGCGGTGAGTTTCCGAAGAACTCACCGAAATGGAAATCCCGTTGACTATATTCCTAGCCTTGTGATACTCGAGTTTGAGTCTGCGCATTTCATTGCAGACTCCCATCCAGGCCGCCTTGTCCCGGATTATGATTGGAGGTGGGGCACGCTCTTTTTTCCCGCCGGCGGGCGCGGGGAGCTGGGAGGACGCGGGGGCGGCGGCGCCCCTGATTGCTGCCTTAGCTATTACCTTAGGCGCCGGTTGAGCAGTCGGACTGCTACGCGCCGTTCGCTTACGCGACGCCACGACGGTGAAGCCGTCGTTCTCGGTATCCATCTCCGGAGATGGATCCGGACTCACGGGCGAGTCTTGTTCGACCGGAAGGGCCGAAAACGAATTTTTCGTCTTTAACGCGGTTTCCGTGGATCGCGCGGGACGGACGTACGGGCTATTTTTGGTAACCCTAGATTGTGACCGCGAATTACGCGGCCCTCGCCTGACGGAGGCGGGGCTTGACCCGCGCGATTGGCTAGTCGGGACAGGGGGCGTGGCCGTAGACGTGGCCATGGCCCCGGATGACGCGGCGGACGGACGCGCAGCACTGCGCGTGAGACGTTTGGGCGCGGCGCCGGCTGGCGCGGCGCCAGTCGGTATAACGGTCGCGGCCGTGACGTCATCGGCCGCCTTGCTACCTGAAGCGGCCGCCTCGCTACCTGAAACGGCCTCATGACGGGTCGCGGTCGCAGCGGTGTCCCTGAGGTTACATTGCAGACTACATATATACAGAATGCACAAGTGTGAAATTATGTAATTAATTTGTTGTCATGATTACTTACAGAATGTAAAACAGTCCTGTATTGCAGCAGCACAGCCAAAGTTAAGAGTGCCACTGTCACAAATTCAAAATGTTGTGGTGGAGCCATGTACAAGTGCAGTATCATCAACACAAAAAACATTAGCAGAAGTCCCAACAATGCATTTTAGATATTGTTTTAGTTATATATCTAAACATCTATTATGAGATATCATTAAAAAATATAAAAAATTGGAACCTTGCGGAACTTCTCATAATGCATAAAAATGACTAGAAGTGTACCTATGCACTACGACCCTTTGAATCAGATGCTCTAAATAACATTGTAACCACTTTACTTGCCATTCTATTGAATGACATATTAAAGTGGTTACAATGGTCAATTAAATGGTAACATACTTGTTATTCATATAATTTAGTAGGTTTGTGACAGTAGACATTTTGTTTTTATTGAACCCATGATGACTGTGATTTATAATATTTTAGACTATAATGAGTATGATGCTAGTGGTGACAGTATAATGCTCGCAAATATTTTGGAAAACATATTTAATATTGGTACTGTTTGATAATTTTGTATAGTATTTTTTTCACTTGTTTTAAAATAGGGAACAAATTATTTTTTACCATAATGCAGAAAAAATTGCTGTTTGAATAGGTATTTCAAGTATAATTTTTAAAGGCATAGTCAAAAATATTTAGGCTCGTTTAAATAAATAGTGAAGGAATGTCGTCTGGTCTCACTCCTTTGCTGGCATCAAGCATCTTTATCACTTTTAGGATGAGGCCTTCGCTTATTGTAATATTGCCTAATGAATTTTGAAGGAAAATGCATATCTTATGCCCGGTTTCTGATGTACTTTTATCTTTTCCATGGCGCTGCGCTATCAGTTCAATAACTCATCAAATTGCGTTTAAGAACATACCATTGTACGAAAAACTCAGTTCAAATTGCTTAACTAAAGTACATTTAAAAAAAAAAAAAATTCATATTCGTAATAAGTTTGTCAATCATTAAAACAGGTTGAACAAATAAAATTTTTAATTGAGTTTGTGTAAAGACAAGGACGATTATTGATGAGTACATTGACTCACCTACGGGAAAACAAGTTAAAATTTCAATGTGTATGTTTGTGTGAATTTTGACGTCGTGGCTGTACTTTAACAATAATGCTTAACAAAATATTTAATTTTAATAAAAATATATGGGGACACAATTACAAACACGGACATTTAATTCCAAACTAAGCAAAGCTTGTATTATGATAACTAAACAGCTGATATACCATACATATATAGATATTTAATACTCAGACATACAACTGACATTTATGCTCATCACACAAATGTCAATCATATGCCGGGATCAAACCCGCGACCTCTCGGGCTCAATATTAGAACATTCTACCACTGCGCCACGAGGCCTGTCACCAACCATTAACTGGACCTGGGACGTTTTTTTTAATCTTCTTATTAAGCTCTTAATACTCAAAGTGATTTATAAAGTGACTAGCGACCCGTCCCAAATTCGCTCGGGTACAATTTACAAATTGATATATTTTACGTTTAATAAAGGCTGATTTATTGTTTATAGCTTTAACTATGACAGTTCATAACTTAATAACTGACTCATCAGCCTACTGCTCATAAACGCAACTGCTATGTTCGTGGTCCTAGGTTCCATTCTCAGGTCGAGCAAAGTGCTATTATGGTTTTCTATGAAATTTTCAGTAGTACCTATAACATTACCGGCGAACTGTGTGTGTCACCTCTGCGTAACACTTCAGGGATACTGGCATGATGCTATGTCATGTAACTTCATAGTTACGAATAGTACGCTTAGCTCGTGTCGCGCAATTTATTATAAGTTTTTTTGTTAGGATTTCTTTGTTCGTGAATAGTTTTGAATTCTTGATATCGTTTATGGTATTCATTTAAATGAAAAACTGTAAAAGATAATCTTAATCTACATTAAATGCCAAAGTTACAAACTTATCTGTATAAATATTAATACTGAATAGGAGAAAATTTAATATTTTGTAATTTCAGAATGCACCAGTAATTGAAAAAAACGTGGCAACCTGTAACAAGTTAAATTTGACGAAGAAACCAACTAAAATCTTAGCCTCCTTAGGTGTCACAAAAGTAAGCGAAATGACACCTAGAGAAATGAAGTTGTACAAAATATGTAGAAGTAAGATGCGTGAGATAATACGACTACGAAACAAAATTAAGTGTAAGAAAGGAAATTTAAAGCGAGTTTTTGAATATAAACATGTTCAAGAATTGTGTGATTTAAATATCAGCAATTCTTTTATAACTTTATTACAAAGCCAGCTACAAAATTGCCCTAAGAAACCAAAAGGAAGAAGATATACTCTTAATGCAAAGATTCAGGCTTTGGTTATTTATAAAAAGTCCCCAGCCTGTTACAGGTTACTGAGGAGAGTGTTCGCATTGCCTTGTCAAACAAGTTTAAATCAACTCCTTAATAGAGTGCCACTTAAACCAGGCATAAATGAACACATTTTTACCTCATTAAAAAAAATGAGCAGAAATCAAGAGAAAGAAGAAAACATTTGCATATTATCTTTCGACGAAATGTCTATAAGAAAACATTTGTTTTACAACCAAAAGCTGGATGAAATACAAGGATTCTAAGACCATGGCAACCATGGTAGGACAGAAGACATTGCCTCTAAGGCACTGGTATTTATGCTCACTGGATTAAGAAAAAAGTGGAAACAGCCCATCGCATTTTATTTTTCCCATACAATAAAGGCCGACAGGATGACAATCATTTTAAAAGAGGTAAAATATAATATGCTTTATTTTGTAACTTTTATTAACTATCACTGAAAAAGAAAATATATGTGACATTGTATAACTATTGTTTTATTCTTTTCAGATACTTACACAGTGCATTGCAGCAAATATGAATGTGGTTGCTAATGTATGTGATTTGTCCACTGTTAATGTGAAAGCATTAGGTGCAACATCAACTACACCATTTTTTAATCTATGTGGAAAGGAAATTGTGACTGTATTAGATCCTCCACACCTTTTAAAGTGCACTAGAAATCTACTTATGAAGCATGATATTGAAATCACCTCAGATTTTCAGTGCAATAAGAAGCCTGTAAAAGGTAAACAAAATACTTGACTGTTGTATTATTTGACTGACAGTTTTCACATACAATAAGCGTTTTTGTACCACATGCGTAACTATATTCACTTTGCGTTCGGGCTCTGTTGCATATACTCATTTAAATATCATATTAATTATAAAAATTGTACAAGTTTTTATCCCTGCAAATAATAACATTAGTTAATCAACATCAATTTACTTTTCTTTAGGCACAGTGAAATGGAGTCACATTGAAGCATTTTACAAACTGGATAAAATCAATCCCAATTTGGTTTATGCTCCTCAGCTGACAGATAATCATTTTCATCCGAATTGCCAGCAGCAAATGAGAGTGAAGCTAGCGGCACAAGTATTTAGCCATTCTGTTACAAGTGGGATGTTAATGAAAATGGCTCAAAGTAAGTGAATTTATATATATACATTAGCAAATAAGTACGTACGGTGTCACAGACTCGGTTAAGCTAATTATTCTCGGAAAGTGAAGCATTGGTCGCCCAACAGGGTGATGGGTCGAGGCTGTATCTGATTAATACAGGACCAAGGCATAAGGCATATCAGAGAGAGTTAATTAATTCTGTCCATGTCTCACTCTCAATATCTTCACGCTCGCTAATTAAGGATGCGGCGTTACCTCTAAGCCTGCTAGTGATGACTTAAAATACATATTGGTTTTGTGCAATGGATCTATCATAACACGAATTGACATATTCGCACTATAAAATACAGAAATAATTTTTTGCTCTGTTCTCGTCTTTTGATTGAAAATTGTCTTGGTGATAAAGTAAATTTTGTTTATAAGGATTAATATGCTATGCCTAAAAATGCTCATGCTCATAAATCAATTTTTAATCACCAATAACAAAAAAATCGCAAAATTCCTTATTGTGGCTTACGTATAAGAGATAGGTAGACTTTTTTTAGATATGCTAAGGACGAATATGTTTGTAAAACATTGTATTTATGTATAATTAACCAATACGCCAGCGCACGCGGATAAAGCAGTTCGGGAACACTTCCACTTCCGACTTACTTAACAAAAAATAATATTTAAGGCTAGCTGAGAGGTTTAGCCTTATGTTATATAGCCTATATTGGTCCGCATGGATTTCGCTATTATGCACTAAGAGATTTTTCCAATCCGGCTAGTAGATCCCGAGATTAGCTAGTGAAACTCGGACAGCATAACTATCTTCAACATAACACTACAATTTTGTTTACATTGTTTGTTTCTTTTTTCAGATGAACTCACACCTGATGCCCATGCGACAGCAACTTTCGTCCAGAAATTTGACGAGCTGTTTGATGCTGTCAATGCAGACAGCCCAGACTTGAGAAGAGGAAAAAAATATTCTACGAATTTAACCAAAAAGTCTCCTCATTTAGCACTATTTAGAGATATGAGAAGATTCATATCGAATATGAAATATATAGGAAGCAAAACAAATCCTCCTTCTCAAGAAGGATGGATTCACACGTTAAATGCGATGGAGAGACTGTGGAAAAATTTGCAGGCTATAGGTATTAAGTCTTTCAACACGTCGATTGAACTAAGATCCTTTGGAAAATTGTTTTGGCTGCATAAGATATAGCTGTGGATCGAATAATAATCCAACGATTAATCAATTTATAGCGGGTATTAAAACTGCCATAATTTCAAATTTAAAACATTCAGGCCAAAAAAGAAATTGTGAAGATGACACATCAATTATTTCAAATAATTTGTTAAATTTTTTAACAGAAAACATCTCTTCAAGTTTTAATAAGCGAGTACCAACCTTTGAATTTGATGAAAATGAATCGATAGAAAGTTTGTTACTTGATGCGGTTGAAGCAGTAGAGCAGGGGACATCCGAAAGTCAAGCTTGTGGATATGTGTGTGGATTTATATTTAAAAAATTAAGGCACAATAACTGTCTGGATTGCCGAAAGGCATTTTTGACAGATACACATGAAATCATACACATGTTCACTAGTTTTAAAGAATATGACCCTGCTCAGAATTCATTAAATTATGTAAATAAAGATATGGTGTCATGTGTAGAAGTTATGGCAAATATAATAAATAATTACTTAAAAACAAATGCTCATAAGAGAGAAGTAAAAAGTAATATATTTAAGGCATTAGAATGTGTAGATTTCAGTTTTTTAAATAATTGTATTGATCATTTAGTATTAAATGTAAATCATTTGAAAATAAGCACATTTTTTATAATAATTAAAGATATTGTGTTTTGTTTAATAGAGATATGGACGACGAGGAGAAAAAGAAAGCTCTTGAGCGAAAAATGAGAATTATAAAAAATAAATTATTAAACAATATTCTTTGTTTCATTTACTTTCATAATTTAAAAAATAATGTACTACAAGAATATGAAGCAGAATCCTTAATAATATGGAGTAATATTTACATTATTTAATTTTAAAATAATTTCCATATTATTAAGAATTGTGCTTCATGTTTTTGTAGTAAATTGCTTAGTGCAACTTATTTTGACCATTCCCGCGTACTTTGTTTAATTGCTATTCGGCAACGGCGCTAGTGTCATGTAGGTGTGTTAGCTACGGATGCATTTTTTTACTATAGAGACGCATTTCTTCTCTCGTAAGAGAGTATTATATTCCTTGCTCACTATACATCGAAATAGGATACTGTAAGTACATACATTCAAAGCTTGAAGGAAGGCCAGTGTTGCCAAGTCAATGGAACAATAAATGGCCAGACACTTTTGTAAAGTTGCTAGAATGTTTAAATTTTCGTATCCTAAAAAGTAGCTAAAAGTGGCATAAAATGGGTTAAAACAAACACAAGTTCATAACTTTGAAACGCTTTATTTGGTCATCTAATGTTAAATCAACAGAATATTCATTTGATGTTGATGGTACTGGTTCTGTAGAACCAAGAAAAGAATATTTTTCTTGTTTCCCGATTTCATTCAACACTTCCTCGGGTAATTGGTACGAAGCACAAGATTGCTTTTTTTTAAAATAATCTCTTATTCTTAGTAAAGAAATAAGTGTGACTAAGCACATCTTATTTCTATGCTTTGCCTTTACCATACTAATCAAACTGAATAATCTTTGCATCTCAGCATTTGAGAAGATAGAGCCGTCAAAGCCAAATCACTCAAATCATGAAATACTTTTTCACCACCTGCATTTTTATAAATTTTGCTTTGGACCCAAAATTGTACAATATTTAAAGAACTATCCCATTTGTGCAAGTGTATTGTGAACCATTGTTGCATCAGCCTATCGATTTTTTCGTCACAAAATCCCAGTGTTTGGGCTAATTCTGAGATAGAAGCGTCTTTTCCAGTGTTTTTACGCGCTTCTTCAGGTGTCAGTAAAGACATTTTTTCCAATTGCTTGTAGTTGGTTGGCAATCTGTTGAACTTGACCAATTAACTTTGTTGGGTACGCAGCACGTCACACGCGTCGATAGGGCGAGTGACGTCACCCCTTAATCTTGTTAATCTTATAGGATGTCTTTAAAAATCCTAAAAGACGCCGGATGCCCGCCTCGTGGCGATTATTCGTGCCGATCCGAAGTGCTCGATACGGGGTCCTGAGGTGTGCGATATCGCACAAGCTCACTCGAAAATGAAACGCAAAATTTTTCACTAACAAACGTAACCGAGCCGACCGATCTTGCTATGTAACCGCAAGTCTTCAATATGTTCCGTAGTGGCGCTAGTGTCGATAAGTTGTTGCAAGGCTCCGATGAATTCCGTGGTGGCGCTAGTGTCGATAAGTTATTGCAAGGTTCCGATGAATTCCGTGGTGGCGCTAGTGTCGATGGTTGCAAGGTTCCGTTGATTCCCGTAGTAGCGCTAGTGTCGATGGTCTTCGTTTGTAGGCGGTCGGAGGTCGGTCGGTTAGTGGTCAGCAACGCCGCGGGATTTAGAATGAAGACTGCGGCGTTACCGTAAAGGGAGCCCCTTGCGTTCGGGCAAAAAGTGCTCCATTTCTATTCGATTTTTACTATGGTCGGCTCCGTTTTCTGTCTATATTTATTTAACTATTAAACCTATGTACAAACTTCTTATGTCTAATTATTCTATATTGTATTCCCTATCTATAAACATAACTTATTCTATACTTAATCCATACTACGCGTCCGTATAAACGAAATACCCGGTCCCAAACACAGATCGATACATTCTTTACATAGTTTCGGGACGCGGGCCAAGCGCGTACTTATATAAATTATCATTCTATCTTAAATCTATGGGGAATAATTAGACAATTATGTACAATATTTATTTCAATGTTCTTATAGCTATTTTATAATTTATTCTATGGTAAATCTATATCTTGTGTGTTATTTATTCTATAATTCAATATGTAACACTCTATATTCAATAATCTATCTATTATATATTCTATAATATGATATAATATAATAAGTCTATATAAATCTATTTCATTAAATTATATCTTATATGAGGCGACGCCGCTGTTACCAACAAACTTAATAATCAGAACATCGTTTTTTTATTATATTTTTTGACTCCTGTGGTAGTTGTGATGCTTGTAATGAATTTTCAAAAATATACCCCAGATAAGCTAGTGGATTGACGTCGTCATGATGCACAGGTTTTTTAAGATAATTTTTATGTGTTGGTTTCAGTACTCTGGTGCATATAGACTGTAATAGCGATGCTAACGTATTTAGTAACTTTAAGGGGTTTGATTCCTCGCCTTCAAAACTTTTGATGTCTGTTTGAACCTCGCTCAGAATACTTTTCATAAATAATATGTATATGCGCGTTGATTCACCGTTGAACATATTATTTATTAGTTCACCAGAATAACAATTGTCTTTATGGCTAAATTGAAATGAATCTTTAGTTCCTCCCACTGAGCAAGTATTTTGTTTATAGCTGGTTAAACGGGGAGCCACCGCGAGTCACAAATTTTTGTGATTTTCAAAGGATCTTCCCCACAGTTTATGAGTTTATATATTTCACCGTATTCCTCCCTACGTTTTGGTGAAATCGATAACCATTTGTAGATTTCACGTACAAAGAATTCTATATTGCGAGGTAAAGTGTTTTCAGACGCATTAGATACCGCCAACTGTACAGAGTGGCAAACGCATCTAATTAACACAAGGTTTTCGAGCCCATAATCCCTTTTCAAAATTGCATGCACACAATTATTAATTCCTACCATAACTGATGCGTTATCAGTCCCAATGCCTACCATATTTTCCAACTGTATGTTGTAATCCTGTAAACACGTTATTAAGCCGTCAACTACGCCGCGTGCATCAGAATTTTTGATGTGCACTAAAGCCAGAAAAGAACTAATTATATCATTCTGGCTGTTGCTGAAGTAACGTATGATAACCCCAATGTACTTAGATACACTAATGTCTGTAAACTCGTCAATGATTACGCTGTATTTTTGCTGGTCTATATCGTCTAGCAATAAATTTCGAAAGTGCGGTGCCAGAACATTCTTAATAGTTTCTGTACATTTCGTCCGGTGAAGTTTCAAATTCGTGGCGACTTCGGAATCCTTAAAACAATTTTTACAATCTTCGCTTAAATGATCTACACTCAGTATAGCACTGGGTTCAGCGATATATAGGCATAAAGTTCCTTCTGCTGCAAGTGAAGTTAAGGGTGGTCGTGGTAACTTGGGTTGAAAAGGCAAAGGTTGGGGTGCGATGTCAGAAACCTCCTCGTGGTGCACCCCGGGCAACGTCGACCAGTTTGGTCGGCGGCTAATATCTGACGCGCTCTTCCCGGTACCCCTCTGCTTATCAGAGGGGACTGTGGAGGAGCGCCGGCTGGAGGGCCGTTAAAAGCTCCTGGGTGTGGCGTGTGAGCAGCGCACCAAGTACCGGGCTGGGGCCGATGAGGACTCACTTTGAGTCCTAAGGGCCCAGTTCCGGGTAGCGGCTGGCGGGATCGGTTGTTTCATACCGATCCCGGCAGGCGTACTGCGAACTTGACGGTTTAAGGGTGATATAGATGAACGCAAGAAACCAACGACCATGGCATGTACAAGGATTTCTGATAGTGAACAAACGACGACCCTGGCAACGTCTGAAAGGATATCTGATTCAGCTGTTGTGATTTTGGATAGGGACGCGGAGATTGACCGATTCACGGTCCAGCACTGGGCTAGCGGTTCTACTGGCTCATTATCTATGGCGGTAGTTGACAGAAAGCGGTCACATGGTGACAAAGCTGGTGCGGACGGAGTGGCTCCCAGCAAGGTCACGACGGCCCAGAGGGGCAAATCTCGTGACCCGGGTTCAACTGCTGGATTGACACGTGCGGCAGTCGTTGGTGTAGCAGGCAGGTCACAATGTCCTGTTGCTAATCCGACCGGCTCCGAAGAGGCGCCTATTATTGCGGACATAGCAGTGCTGGGAGGAATAGAACTCCTTGACCCGGAGAGTCTCAGGGCGCTTGCTAAGGAGAAGACGTACGCAATCCTTGACGTGACCAAGAAATCTGGCCACCTCAAGGGTACGTTCGTCAAAGCTCTGAAGGAAGCGGCCTGGACTCTGCACGAGGTTGCTACCACTGCTCTGACACGCATGGTGGCGAGGAGACCCTCCTTCTGCGGCGCGAGACGAGGAGACGCCGTCAGGAGGTTGATGATCTCAGGGCGGAGCTCTCCTCGTTGCGTAATCGGAGGGAGGGTCAGCCTGCATCATCGTTGCCGAGAGAGCTGCCTGAAGAGGGTTCCCTGCAGCAGATGTTAGTGGACACGTTGGGGGATCACATGGGGAGGATGGAGCGGTCTCTCCGGGTCACAATGGAGGAGGTAGTGACCACCCAAATTGAGGCCCTGGAGGATCGTCTCCTCCCCGCCCCTGTGGTTCGCCCCCCTTTGGCCACCGACAGAGTGTCAAGAGTCGCTGCAACCAAGCCTGCGAGTTCCAAGGCTGCAAGCCGAAAGCCTGCAGTGCCAAAGTCTCCAGCGCCTACCCCTGCATCGAAGGGTCGGACGGTAGCTGACCGTCCCCAGGACTCCCTGGGGATGGAGTGTACGGGGAGTGAGGCTCCTGCTCCTGCTCCAGTCTCGTCAATACCGAACACCGATGGATGGACCACCGTGTCCCGTCACCGCCGGAGGAAGAAGAAGCCATCTGTGATGCCGAGGACTGCTGCGGCAGTAGCTTCAGCTCCTGCTGGGAGAGCGCCTGGGACTAGGCCCAAGGCGAAGCTCCCCTCGACACCGCGCTCAGCTGCAGTGGTTATTACACTGCAGCAAGAGGCCTTGGCGGAGGGGTTGAGCTATAAGGAGGCTTTCCTGAGGGCGCGGGAGCACGTCGCGCTGGCGGACCTCGGTATTGAGGATATCTCGAGTCGGACCACGGCCACGGGATCCAGGATTGTTGAGATTCGTGGCTCCCGTGGCTCAGAGCAGGCAGACCGGATGGTCCAAATCTTGAAGACGGCATTGGGTGACGTGGCCACTATTGCCAGGCCTATCAAGAGGGCGAACTTACGAGTGGTTGGGCTGGACGACACGGTGTCAGCTGAAGAAGTTGTGGCAGCTGCGGCACGGAAGGCTGGCTGCGAACCAGCCCTTATCAGGGCTGGGGCCATACGTGCCTATGGCAGGGGTATGGGAGCGGTTCACCTTTCGCTCCCAAGTACCGCTGCCAGGGTGCTAGTGGATTCAGGTCGTCTCCTGGTCGGGTGAAGTGCCGCACGTGTACGCCTCCTGGAGAGTGGGCCCATGCGCTGTTTTAAGTGCTTGGGTGTGGGCCACACTCGCCCGTTCTGCCCGTCGACAGTGGACCGAGGGGAGCTGTGCTTCCGATGCGGGCAGGTAGGACACATGGCGCGGCAGTGTGTAGCTGGAAAGCTCCACTGCGCCGTGTGTGCCGATGCCGGGAAGCCTTCAGGGCACCATATGGGAGGTGCTAGTTGTAGGCCGCCACCCTGTAATGGGAGACCGCCACCAATGGCAATGACCTCATTAGAGGTCAGCGTAGACGACGGGTAGTTGGGGGTGGCAATTCTTGCTTCCTTCTTCTACCCTATCTGAACCAAGGGGAGGCGGGTCGGGAGGCCCGTCTTCCCATTGCACTGGTTCAGCCGTCTGGGAGACAGTTGGGGTGTACCAGACTGTCTCTCTTTAGCGCCGGGGCCCGAATGGGGCCAGCCGTCGGGGCGACGCGGCAGATTGCAACTGCATTGCCCGCGGCGTCCCGTTATGGCGGCCGATGGTACACCGTGGAGTTTTAGTGAGTAGGAGTCTCACATAACCACTCGTCCCTCCGGGCGGGTGTGTACCCATGACGGGTTTCTCCACGTTAAAAAAAAAAAAAAAAAAAGAGGCAAAGGTTTATTACCTGAAAATAATACAGATTTTACCATTCCACTACTCGCGACTTCGTCCGCATTTACCTAAGCTATTACATGGTAGCGCAATTTATCAAAATGAAAAGTACCTGGTACTTATATTTTTCCAAGTTGCAAGCTACATCACTGAGTCACTGCCAAATTTCATCAAGATAAGTCGAGATAAGATAAGATAAGTAGTTTGGCCGTAAAGACATAGCTAACTAATGAATAGATGAACAAGCTAATTTTCATTATATTATATAATATTAGTGTGAATAATAAAAGTAGGTAAGTTGAAACTATTTCCTGAAAAGAAAAAAATTAAGTCACCTCTTTTTCATTCAATTTTTTGTTCGTTTTTTAGTTTCACTGTGCTTTTTAATGTCATATATTTTAGCATTAAACTCTGTAGTACATATAACACACATTGCTTTGGACGCATGACCGCCGACAGGTTTCAACCATCCCTTAAATTCTGCCATATTTTCCCATTCAGTACGATATTTTTGGGAATAGTTTTTCTTTTTAAAAGGTAAATCCATTTCAATTGCTTAAGACCGTAGACGACGATTCTACAAGCTACAAGTCGGTATGAGTAGCACAGCACGGAACGATAACGAAGTAAAGAAAATCCACACCGCCCGGTATTTCCCTGGCTGGTGAGAACCCCCGTAAGATTCCATAGACAAAGTTTGTTCAGAAATAGGTATGATGTAGATGAGTGAAAATAAATATGATGGAATGGAGGAAGTATTAAATATTATGTTAATTGTGCTGTAATTTTACCTTGTCAATAATTAAAAGTTGCTAAATTTTGTGGCTAAAATATTTAGCTAATAGAATTTTATATTTTTGGCTAAGTCAATCTTAAATGTTGCCAGATATAGCCACAAAATGCCCAACTTGGCAACACTGGTTACGGCTACTTTATTTTATTCTTGCAAGGCCACGATGGAAAGTTAGTAAGCTGAATTAGACTGTGGAAAATGAAAGTAGAGACTGAAAAAGCGCGGCAAATAAAAAAAAATCAGTATAGCAACCCGACAATTAGTATGACATACCTGGAATAATCTAATTTGATACTTTATAATATAAAATAATTTGTTTTTGCTGAAAAACAGTATTATTTGTACACTACTGCTTGACTGCTTGTGGACAGGTCCAAGAATGGGAATAAGAAATAAACTTGCCACTAAGTATTTGATAATTACGATTGCTATAAATTCAAGTTCCCAGAAGGATTCGACGGAAGCCTTTGCCCAGCAGTGGTTTATGTTAGGCTAAGTTAAAAATAATAATACTGAAATGGCTAGTGCTAATCGCGTAAAATCGAATTTCTATTCAGACAAAGTAAACTGGAGTTTCGAGATGTAAAATCACTACCTATATTCCAAATCAAAGAAACACGTGATATTTCGAAAAAGTCATTTTCTTCCACTCCTTTGGAGTTATGGTTTCAAACAATTCTTTTATAATCCCCTCTAACTCCACTGCGACCAGGGCAATATTTTTACTTGCCACTTAACGTTTAGCAAAACTCCATACCAGCTCAATGGCGTTTAGATCACAGTGATAGGGGGTGATGCCCATTCTGCTTCAGAAGTTCATCAGCTTTATATACTGGTTCTGGTGTGTTTCGTTTTACAAAACGTAGGAGCTCTGCTTTTGTGTGATATTCTTCAAACGGAATATTATTCAAAGTAAGCCATTCTCTTATGTCATTTTTGCGATTTTGTGATGTAGGAGCTTTATTTACAAAGATTGAATGGTAAGTGGCGTTATCCATAACTATTACACTCGGCTCATTTAAATAGGGTATAAGCTTTTCTCTTAGCCATTTATTAAGGTTTACGGCATTCATGTCGTGGTGGTAGTCCGCCATTTGGGATTTAGTGCTAAACACTAACGATGAGTTTGGCACAGGGCTTTTCTCTGATCCAACATGTACAATTATGTACCTTTTCCATGTCGAAACATTTTCAATTGTACCACTTGTAGATGAACCTTGCCAAGACTTCTTGGGCTTGTAGTTTTTATGAACATAGGTCTCGTCTAAATAAATTATTGTCTTTCCTTCTCTACGTTTCAAAGCCATGGTTCTTAAAAACCGATGTCTCCAGGCAGATATGTCATAACGTTCAATTAACAATGAACGCTCATTCTTATTTTACTTAAATTCATAGCTATTGGACAATAATAAGTGGCGAAGAGTTTCCCTGCATCCATTAAATCCAATGCTTTCTCTTAATTCCACTAACAGAGTTATCAACGTAGGAACTTGGTTTCTAACGATGTAAAATTGGTTAATTTTGTTACGAATAGCATTTATGTCGAAACTATCTAGGTCGGACACTGTGGGCTTATGTTGCCGTTTTTTCCCTGGGGTATTCCAGACACCTTCATTTTCTGTACCTTCCTTTTTTATTCGTAGGAAAAACTTACCAGTGATTGAAGCTATTTTATCCATGTATTGGTTCTGTGTTCTTATTCTGCCTTTTTTCTACAAATCATTCAGTTTTTCAATAGTTTTCACTATCTCATCAACCCCTTCTACATCCACCAGATTTTCTGTAAAAGAAAACAAGTTGTGTTAAAATTACAATATAACATTTATTAAGGTATGTTAGATAACAATAATGCATTATTATGAAGCTATTTTACGTAATATAAACTGAATGTGGATCAAAATAAAGAAATAGTTTTGTAAATATATAAATAATAATTACGATTTTAAACAGAGTATCAACTTCTAAGCGTCATACTAACATAAGAAATTCAATACCACACGTAAACAATCTTGTTTCAGTTTGAATTCAGCGTCTTTCTACTGTTGTTTTTCTTCAAATTTAGAAATCATGCGAAACAATATCTCCCTCACTCCACTTTTAATAGTTTTATTCATTTTTGAGTTAGAAAAATCAACAAATCAACAAATCACCAACAACACGCCATCTTGTTTTGACAAATTGAATTTGATATTTTGTCTAACATTACCATATAAAAAGTCTGCAAATAATTCGAGTGTCTACTTTCGTTTGCCAGACTCTAGTAGCAGAGCCTGATGAATTTAAAAATTTACAACATACTACGAGTATTTATTGAAAAAAGTGAGACCCATTATATCCAAACAAGTGCCAATATTTTTAAACCTTCATAAAATTTTCCAATGTAAAAAATGGGGTTTTCAGTGTCAATGTTTTAAAGCCTTCGTAAAATTTTCCAGCGTCATTGTTTTCAGACCTTCGTAGTAATATGTATTTTATACAAAGTGGCGTCTAACAAAATGGCGGCTGCCTTGTTAGAACGATCTAGGGAGTTTTTGTGAGATCTCAAATTGTATGTTTTCCGCTTTATTTCTATAATCCACTTCACCTATACAAAATAACCAAACTATATCACGCAAATATTACATAATATAGGGTCAAAACCCTAAGATAATAATGATTCCCCTATTCTTTAACGATTTCACCGCATGCTTTTTTATGCTTAGGACTAGAGTACGATTTTTTACAATAGATAAAAATTGTGGCGCATTTAAAAATCGTCATTTAAACAATGATTATAAATTAAGGGCTCGCTAACAACTTCTCTAACAAAATTTTGTTAACAAATATCTAACAAGACAAAACAAAATATTTACAATTATCACTTTTTTATTTTACTACACTGTTAGCCTTAGGGGCCCTATCCAAAAACAGGGCCGCTGCGGCTTTTACAGCTTCACCGGACTTGAGGGCGAGCGCTTAGGGCACTCAGCCGCGAAAGTTTGTCACGACCCGCTCGAGGGTGCCAGAGTGGCCGAACCTCGGCTCGGGCGGTCGTCGCGAATGCGAAAAGGTCGCGATCTATCTAATTCCCTAATCCTAAGAAAATTCAAGCTAACTAACATATACTCAAATGCACGTCCCCTCCTCCTGGGAGGAAGGAGGGAACCATGCGTATGTGTATTTAGTGATCGGAATGGTTTTTCTACACTAACTAGCGCAAAAAAAGGAAAAAAAGTTCCCTTACAGAACCTATGTACCTGTGTGGTGTGCACGTGTGTGTGTTCATACGTGTGTAATGTTGTGTGTGGGTAGCTAAGTGTTGCACGTATAGTGTCACTTGTATCGCGCGGGCGGCTGCCTGACCCAAGGGCTTCACATCGAGGAACGGACCTATGCTTGGGTTGCCGATAGAGAGGGTGGACGTGACGGGTGTGCGGGAGCGAAATTGACCGCCCGTCCTCTGCGGAGAGAACGGTGGTTACGTGGACGTGGGCGGTGGCACGCTCTCTCGGCTTGAGCCTAGCCATTGAGAGGCCTGAGGTTGTTGGCTTCGCGATCGAGACGCTGTAGCGTCTCTACGAGCCGAGGAAAGGCAAATACGGTTTCGACGAAACGCATGTATCACAAAAAACAAAACAAATCTACGTGTCATGAATATCGCAAACTTCGTAAAGTAATCACGACCATATGTCTATAGCTACAAAGTTTTATAGGTCCTTTCATAGGTCGAACTATAATTAACGGGTTTCCTCTAAATGCGCTAGCAACATTCAGGTTATAAATATTTCTATATCTGACCATTATAGTTTGATTTTCCAAACCTTATTACAGTTATGCAATATAGAAATTAGGTCGTCTTTGGTTTATATTAATATTAGTAAAATTTTACTGGTTATTGAACCACTAGCCAATATTCGCTCCTTCTTTGTTTTGCACGTAAGGAATCGCTTAGAAAGTGAGAGAAGGCATAATTATTTTGGTTATTATGGATATTATTGTTCTTTTGGTTACCAACAAAGCGAAACGAGAATCACTGAAAAAACTAGCTATTGTGATAATGTAAGTTGGTTGACAGCGTCGCGTCATTTTCAGTTGTTAGTAACTTGATATCTGATAGCCTTTGTTAGCTATATCAATACCGATACGGTTGGAACGTTAGAGGCATAGATAAATATAGTATACTGGAGATAGATAGGCAATTCGCCATTTCGATAGCGAGTTGATGTAGTGCCATCTGGTTTTCAGCTATTTAACAAATGCCTAAATGTAATAGCTGTGTATATAGGCACTTATAGGCTTTTTTTTTATAGCGCCAAATTCAAATTGAGTTTTTGGCAGACGGATCTACTAAAATAATAAATTTTAGCTGAAAATAAACATCTTCCAAAAACACAAATTTCTTGAACAGAATTTTAATAATAAATTGTTTGTCTGTCTTGTTTTAAAATTCTCATAATATTTAGTTCGATTTAATTGTCATCAAATTATAAATATTACTCAATAAAATTCTATTACGTGTTTTGTTAGGTGCAGCCAAAACAAAGGAATTAACATTAATAAAAGAAGAATAGTAGTCTCTTTATATATTTAATAATTAATACTCAAAACAAGTACCATAATTATACAACACTGCCACATACATCCGTATACACACTTTAAGCAAAACTACAGAATAAACAACTGAAAAAGGTATAACTATAATCTCAATCATCATTGACTGAAGTATAATTGAATCTTTTTCTTTTCCTTCCTTTATTTGCAGCGTAGTGGATATTCGCTTTCATTTTCGTTGGGTCATTGATGTCCCAAAATGTTGTTTTTCCATTGAGAACATTATTAACATTTTGCACCAATTGTGAATAAAAAACATAACACTTTTATCAATAATATATATTTTTAATTGATCTTGATGCACATCACATGTTATAAAAGATACATTTAAATTGACATTAATTATTAACTTTAAATAATTCGATTTTTTTTTAATTACCATATAGTCTTTTAATATTTCAATACAAATATGTTCCACTTGGGCAAAGAAATCAAATAATGCTCTAGTGGGATAACACAACCAATTTTTATTTTGGTATTCTTTCATCTTTATATATTTATGAAAAGTTTGAATTACCTCTTCCTCAAAATCTTTTTTGCATATGCAACAGCTAGTGTACACAACTTTTTTTGCTAGTTGTGCTAACCACCCACTAAAGTAAGCAATAGCTGCACATTTTTCAAGATGCATTGGAGTATTACTTTTTAATAGATTGTCTGTATTTAAAATATCTAACATTAGATGTTCTCTCTCAATTTCATCTTCACATTCAGTGGTTTTTGCGCTCTGTCCAGTGAGTAAAAAACGTTTTAATGACTGAATGCAAAAACTCTTTCTATCACTTTCACAATTTGCTTCCACTGAATGTGAAGATGTGATATTATTAATTAATAAAGTTTTGAAGTCTCCTTCAAATGCAGATGCAGTCGGCATAACATTACTGCATCCATGCGACCGGACTGCCCCAAAAAAATACTCCAATGCATCTTGATTGAATTTTCGCAGTAACAGGGAATCAATACCTTTAGAAAATAAATATCTAACAACGCTTCTGAAGTTGTCAATGGTTTTCATCCAACTCGGTAAGGAGTGCACTACTCTGTTACTTTTAAAAATTTCATACTTTTTACAATTTGAAGGTTATTATTCCATAATCGAAGGTGAGGCGAAGTTGGAGTTACTGCAGATCTCGAAACTTTTCCTTCCCTTATTCTGCTAAAACTACTATTGACACTGTCGAATAATTCGTCAAAAAAGTATAACAAGTCAGCGGTATCCTTGCACGCCTCTTCTAAAGCTCCCAAAACTAAAACAATTTATTAAATATTACCTGACATTGAATATTTACTTAAAACTGCATAAAGTGATTATTACAAAGGAAGACATTGCAAGCAAATAATAACCAAAAAAATTATTATGCATTTTATATTCTAACCATTTTAAGTAACAAATTTGACAGTACAATTATTTATTATTGTATGAATTAAAGTGTCTCCTTCCTTCCTTAATATAAAATTTAATTACTTATGTATAACAGTTACAAATATTATCTGATACTACTATAGCTGTATTAACTGTTAATAAATTTCAAAAACAATCCTAATCCAGCTACTTATTCCTAGATCACTAAAATGAACACAACGCGCGACACATTTTATTTGACATTTATCTGAAATTTCTTTGCAACTTCCACTTGAAACAGATTAACAGCGGTTACGTCAATGGTCAGGTCAAGCATGCGTGAAAAGACTGATGATGTTATGATTGAAACACACAATATTTATAATAATTAATATATATTGTGTTCTTTACAATAGCAGCTTGTTTATGAAGATGCACTGCCGTTTTCGCTCATTAGTTCTTACATCCAGTACTTTTATTAAATAACCTACTTATTTCTACACAATTATGCCTTATTCCTATATATTTAATAAATCTTTCATGTATTTAAACCTAAATTATTACTAGGAACATGTTTCTATTTTGGAGGCTCGCTGTCCGCAACAGATGAAATAAGATACCACACGCCCGTATCCCCCAAAGATTTGGCAGAAGTGTTAGTAATCTACAACCACAGTTCGCTGGAGAATTCTTAAAGCCTGTGTAATAGGGGTCGAGCCTATTGCCATTAATTGGGCACAAAGCCAAACTCCGAGCTGCTTATGAGAAAAACGCTTTGCTCGACTGAATGAACTTTGTAATGTATTTAAAATATTTACTGCAATAAAGTGAAAAGATACTACATTATTTATTATACTTTGTATAATTTTCAATAAAATCAATAACTAAATGTAAACATTTGTGTTTTTATTTTCCAACAGTATTCATAAAGGCACTGTACGGCTTGGTTTAAAATACTATGAAATTGGTTTGATATTTAGTGTCACACTTATGTATATTTTCTGTAAGCATGTATATTAATAATTTAAGGCGGGGCTATAACTATTATTTTTAGACAGATTGTAATGTGATTTTTAAATGTTATGGGAGGTGTTGGTCTACCATAGTGTCAAATGAGGCTAGTATTCTTAGGGTAAAAAGGGTTTATTTCGATTTACAAAAAAAAAAACAAAGTACAAACACATTCGTGGGCTTATGTGAAAGAACATTAACTAATAATCACAAATTAATTATGTCGTAACGCGTGCGTGTGTGTCGTTAGCGCGAAACGGTGCTGACAGAGTGACACGTCAGGCCTCGCGAACTATCTGGGCAGACTACTGTATGCGTTAGGCGTGGGGTGATGCGCGGTCGCTGCGTCTCCGTGTAGTAAAGAAATAAACACAAGCCGGTGAGCGCCACCTATCGTACAAATGTTACATACACACTGGCATAGATACTTCTTGTCCTTGTTCTTGTTTGCTCGCGTTGCGTATATTATAGAAAAGTGTTATTGTTGGATTTCAATATATTTAACTATAAAACTAAAGCTTCTAGCTCTGCTGTTTTATTTCTACAGGTTATGGGCCTATCTCATAATAATTAGAAACAGTATTTAGTAAAAAGTTACAAGTTTAGTTCCGAAAAGTAAAGTACCGCGTGTAATAAAAAGTGAGGTTAAGTAGCCGACCCCGGTTATTTTTTTTTTTCATCGTATTTTATATAAAAACCTATCAGTTTCCGAAGCAATGTCGATAAACACCGTGCATATTGATAAACTGACCGGAAGGGACAATTACAATACGTGGAAATTCGCTTTAAAAGCCTACTTAGAGCACGAAGATTTGTGGTCGTGTGTGAATCCTGACAAACAGGAAACCATTGACGCTACCAAGGATGTAAAGGCCAAAAGCAAGATTATTCTCCTGGTTGACCCAAATAATTACCACCACATAGAACAAGCTGTGAGTGCCCGGGATGTGTGGGTCAAACTTAAGTCTGCGTTCGAAGACTCCGGATTGAGTAGGAAAGTAGCTTTATTACGTGATCTTATTAATACAAACCTAGATAGTTGTACCAATATTGAAGATTATGTAAATAAACTAGTAACTACCGCTCATAAGCTGAGAAATATAAGCTTCAAAATTGACGATGAATGGTTGGGTACTTTAATGTTAGCAGGTTTGCCAGATCAGTACAAACCAATGATAATAGGAATAGAAAGCTCTGGTGTCGTAATAAGTGCAGATTTTATTAAAACTAAGTTGCTACAAGAAGTGAAAAAAGGAATCTTGTTGAGATAAAATTATGTTAAACATAAAATGAACAATTTGTTTCTGAACAGAACAGTTTTTAGTTCTTAATTCGTCCGAAGTGTGGCGCCTTTCTCTCTTGTCGCGTCGTACCAGTTATTATGTACTGTCTTGTTTTATCTTGTCACACCACTTGCAAAATTCTTCTCTACGCTGATGACCTTAAAATTATATGTCCTGTTAAAACTGTTTCCGATGCAGTTCGTATTCAATATGATTTAGATAAGTTTCAAAATTATTGTACTCTCAATAAATTAGATTTAAATGTCACGAAATGTCAAGTTATAACATATACCCGTAAACTCAATCCGATTCTGCACAATTACTTTCTTAAAAATACTAAATTATCACGAGTTAATGCTGTTAGAGATTTAGGTGTTATTTTTGACTCCAAACTAATATTTGATAAGCGTATTGATAATGTTGTCAAAAAAGCTTCTAAAGCATTAGGGTTTGTATTTCGATTATCCAATGAATTTAAATGTGTTAAAACTTTTAAAATTCTTTATTGTTCTTTTGTTCGAACCCATCTTGAATACGCATCTCAAGTCTGGAATCCCAATTATAATATATATATATCACACGCATTGAGAAAATACAAAAGCGGTTTCTTCGTTTCCTACAGTTTAAATCTGAAATAATTGTACCAGATTACACATCGCGCTGTAAAAAATTTCATATGCTCCCGCTGTATACACGAAGAGAAATAGCTGATGTATCATATATTTTGTGTATACTCAATGGCCTAGTTGACTGTTCGGAGATACTGAGCAAAATTAACCTACGTGTACCGGCAGCATCTTTTAGAAACCCTAACATACTTTATAGTCCTTAAGCAGCTTTTTTAAGCAGCAGTATGAATAAATTAGTTAGTGATTTAGACATTGATATATTTGATACGACTGTGCAGAAGTTGAAAGCTCTTTTGAATTCTTATTTCTTTTGTTAATATTTTTGTGTTCTTCCGTCTACTTTTTTTTTATATATATATAAGTACATAATTATATGTGAGAACTTGTAAATGGCCTTCATTAATTTATATATGTAACTTAAATAAGTACTTAGCTGTAAGTTTTCTTAAAATATTAAAATAAAATAAAATAATGGGTTATAAAATTTGGGGTACTTTTAAATAAATAAATATTTTATAAAGATAAATTTACATAAATACACTTATCAGGACGTAACTAATAAGGGCGCTGGTAACAAGGATATCTGCGAATCGAAGGACCAAGAATGGACACGCGAAGTGCCCTATAATATGCCACAATGGCGCGGTCTTGTTATCCTGGTTGTCTTGCAGCCGTCCTTATATATATATATATATATATCGAGAAAGTAGTTCGCGAATTTAGGCGATTCTCAGCGGGAGCGCGGGGTGCGTAAGCAATAAAAAAATCTCGACCGTTGTGCGAGCGCGTGGCGAAGACAGAATGGTGTCGGTAACCAAACGTAGGTACATGACGGGGAAGGAGGTGGGAGATGGTAGGTAATATATGAAACGCGAGATGGCGTTACCAATAATAGTATCGTCGTCTGACCGGAATAATCTTCTGGTCCCGCACATGGCTTAAAATGTTTTTGATTCAAAACCCATCACGGTCAAAAAGAAAAGCGCAGCTATTGAAACCAGCTAGAGCGCAAAAAAAGCTTATTGTGAAACACCATTTTGAAGAAGTGAAGAAACTCTATGAAGAAACTCTACAATTATTGCACATCTAGAACGCTTGTATAAAACATGGATGAAAAGGAATGCCGCATTACGGTCCACAAATAAAATGTAGGTTTGGCTGAAAAAGGGAACGTCAGAGTACATCTTGTTGCTCCGGAACACGCTGAAAACGTTACTATAACGATGTGTGTAAATGCTGTGGGTAATACTATATCGCCCATGATTATTTTAAGGGGATTAGCTACAGATCAGATTTAAGACCAAATTTGCCACCTGGAACAAAGGTAAGCATGACACCCAAGGGCAGCATTACCAGTAGCTTGTTTGTAGAGTTCATTATATAGTACTTTATTGCTTACCTTCTAACACTACGCACGAACTCCAACCTCTAGATAAATCTGTTAATCGATCCTTCGAACATCACTGGGATGAAGAAGTGTTGACCTACCTGTGCAATTCTCTAAACAGATCTTTAAACAAAGTTGCATTTAATAAAAATTTCTCGCGATCATGGTCTAAGTGCCGAAGCGCCAATCTCAAACGAATATAACAAATTAATTGGATAACACTGGCTTATACCCTCTTGATCCTGATGTAATACCTGAAGATACTTTTGCATCTTCAATTATAACTGAAAGACCTTTACCGGAAACGTTACAAGCCCAGATCGACAAACCCCTTATATCTGTTCAAGTCTCGCCCCCTGTGGATGAATTTAACAGTGTCAGAAATGTCATCTCGGTCTCTGATAAATCAAAGCAGGTCAGCTCGTGCTTCTCACATCTCTTCAATTTTTCCATCAACTTCCGAAGAGAAGACAGTATCATTGCCAACATTTTCAGTTGCAACGGAAAATAGAAAACCAGTTCTTGTTTCTTAGTTCTTAAACTGATGCTTGAGACATAGAATTATGTGCCACGCATCAAGTGACTGGCCAGAAAGCTTACCTTATGTTCTACTAGGTATAAGAAGCGCCTATAAACATGACCTACAAGCATCATCAGCAGAAATTGTTTATGGAGACTACCGGGGGAGTTCTAAAACCAGCATATATACATTCATCAGATATAGATAAAGATACACTATCATCAACTAAAACGACATTAGTGCAGGTTGATGGAAATCGAACTCAATATAAGACACGTTACGGTAGATGCGTCACTTGGGGTGCGATGTCAGAAACCTCCTCGTGGTGCACCCCGGGCAACGTCGACCAGTACGGTCGGCGGCTGATATCTGACGCGCTCTTCCTGGTATCCCTCTTATTATCAGAGGGGACCATGGAGGAGCGCCGGCTGGATAAGCCGTTAAAAACATGGGTGGGATATACACAGAGAAGCCTTACTCCTAGATTGCTAATGACAAACCGAGCCAGTTCCCACATTTTGGCGCAATATTTAAACCATATTTAAATCTAAAGATATGTATTTCGTGTCTTTTTAGGAAGGAGATTAACTTATCAACCGATTATTTAGACTTTAAAGACTTATATCTATTGGCCCTATAAAAAAAGCAAACCGTTACTGTTTGTCAATTGTCATTTTAGATTTGAATTTTTTTTCAAAATTTTTCGTGTTTTTATGTGAATGGTTTTGTTTTTGAAATTTATATTACCCAGCTTCGATTATTGGCTTTCCTGATTTCTTCTACTACCTCGGTGTTGGCGACAGAACAGTTATTTTCGTGTTTCTTGTTAGGTTATTATGTGATATTATTGTGTTTACGAGTTATATACTATGTGTTACGATAAAATAGATTGATACAGACAATATAATAGAGAAATGTTAGCGACTACGCTAAATTACAAGTTGCATGTTTTATATTAAGATGTATATAGACGATTATGTATTGTGAGTCACATATGTGAAAATAGAACTAATATAAAATAGATTAATGCATAGAGTAAGCCAATAGAGTAAGGATATCAAATATTATAGAAACTTTATGAACGGAAAACAGTGATGCCGCCCGTAAATTACATTGTTGTTGATAGAGACAAAGTAGCATGCGTTCGGATTCTTGCTTCAAAGAATAAAGTAGCACCCTTAAAACCCGTTACCATTCCAAGGCTAGAGTTATGTGGGGCGTTATTGGGCACAAGACTTTGCACTAAAGTTTTACAGTCACTTACAAAACATGTAGAATGTTGTTACTTTTGGACAGACTCTACGATTGTTCTAAGTTGGCTTAAAACTTCACCAAACCATCTTAAAACATTTGTTCGTAACAGAGTAGGTGAAATACAAGACTTTAGTTATAATCATAGTTGGAAGTATGTACCATCAACACTCAATCCGGCTGATTTGGTTTCTCGTGGAGTACATGCAAATAATATTAATGCATGTAATTTATGGTGGTCTGGACCTAATTTTCTTCACAAAACTAATATCGACTATCCTCACATGCCATCTTCAAGTACAAAAGAAACACTTACAGAATTATCATACACAATTATCACCCAAACACACACAACAGACTGTAATAATGTTTCAAAACTCATTCACAAAACATCTAATCACAAAAAATTAATAAGAATAGTTGCATATATAAACAGGTTCATTCAGAATTGCAAAGATCCTAAAAATAAAATCACCGGTGTTTTATCTGTCTTGGAGCTGCAACTTGCAAATAATATTGTGATACGTACATCACAATTAGAAATGTTTCCAGATGAATATCAATTAATGAAATCAAATCAACCTTTACCTAAGAAAAGTAAATTAATTTCCCTTTCACCTTTTATCGACAGTGTAAATATACTGCGCGTCGGTGGTCGCCTAAGTAATTCAAATTATAGTTATAATGTAAAACACCCTATTCTCATAGATTGTAAACATCACCTTTCTCACATTATTTTTCATAGACAGCACAAAGAATTACTACACGCTGGCCCAAATTTGTTACTCTCTCATGCGAGACAAGAATACTGGCCAGTGGGAGGGAAGAACCGCGCGAAGCGTACGGTGCATAACTGCGTACGTTGTTCTAGGTACAAACCTAAGCCTGTGCAACCGATTATGGGTGATTTACCGCGAGAGAGAGCACAGTTAGAGTTTCCTTTCCTGAATACAGGAGTTGATTATGCCGGACCAGTGTTGATACTTGATCGGAAGGGTAGAGGTGGCAAGGTTATGAAATCTTATATATGCGTTTTTGTATGTTTCGCTGTCAAGGCAGTACACCTTGAGCTCGTCACGGACCTAACCAAGGACGCGTTCTTGGCAGCCTTATACCGGTTTATCAGCCGTCGTGGTAAACCGAAGACTATTTCATCAGACAATGCTACAACTTTTCTTGGAGCTTGCAACGATTTACATAATTTTATTAACTCTTATTCAGACGATATACAGGCTGAAATGTATAGTCAAGGTATAAACTTCAAATTTATTCCCCCATATACTCCACACTTCGGTGGACTTATGGGAATCCGCTGTTAAGTCAGTTAAACACCATCTTAGACGTATTCTTTCATTAACTAATTTGACGTACGAGGAGATGTCAACATGTTTGATTCAAATAGAGGCTATTCTAAATTCCAGACCCCTAACTCCTTTATCATCTGATCCTTCTGATTTTTCACGCCTTACCCCAGCTTATTTCCTAGTTGGTCGAACACTCTTGTCGGTTCCTCATCCTCAAGTTGTCGATTTAAATATAAATCGCCTTCAGCGTTACGAGAGGATTGAGAAACTGAAACAACATTTCTGGCAAAGGTTCTCACACGAATATGTTACACTCCTACAGCAGAAAGTGAAATGGCATGTTTCAGCAAACAACCTCAAGAAGGGATCACTGGTCTTGGTACGGGACAAGAATCAACCACCTTTAATGTGGCGTTTAGGCAGAATCATCAAGCTCCATCCCGGTCCAGACAACATCACCAGAGTGGCTGAGATTCAAACGAAGAAAGGCATTATCCAAAGGGCGTACAACAATATCTGTCCTCTACCCATCACATCTTCATCTTGAAGCACATACTTCAACCCCCGGAGCATGTTACGGCATATATGCACGGCAGCGAGGAGCGGGGCGCGAGCAAGCCTTACCCCACACACCTGCACGCGCACGGCCACGTGCCCTCACCCCGCGAGACGGCTCCACTCTCACTCGGACGTGTAACTCACAGCGCAACATTGTATTTTGTTCAATAAAACGATTGCTGTTGCAAAGTTTCTTTTTGCTATCAAATCAACTAAAATTAAATTAACCAGCTCTACAACCACCTAGGCTATCGAAGCAACGAACAATTGTTTTTGGCTTATGTACGGAATATATACTTGATGTATATTATATGTGAATATGTATTGGATAGGTAATACGATAAGGAACATTTTGATATATGACATGTGTACATAAGATATATAATGACAGAAATATAGAGAGATTAACAGGGCAACCAAAGCGAAAACTGAAATTAAAGCACGAAATAAAGCGGGGCTCTCTTTACGGTCATTCTCCGAACTACTTAAGCT
Source organism: Saturnia japonica (assembly GCA_033032175.1). Lineage (NCBI taxonomy): Eukaryota > Metazoa > Arthropoda > Insecta > Lepidoptera > Saturniidae > Saturnia > Saturnia japonica. Next base: position 5,909,483 of record CM065329.1, read on the forward strand.
CGAAGACGGACCGTATTGGGCACGGTGGAACTCAACGAGTCAACGAGTACAAGTAACAACAAGAAAGCTTTGGTCGTCCTGCGAACAATCAATAAACAAGATTTCGACTTTCATTGAAGACCCGGCACCTCAAGCGGTCGTGCATTATTGCACCCCCCGGACCCCCTCACTACTAACATCGCATCCGACTGGCATCCGTACGGCGTCTACGAGACGGGCATCCTGCGCAACAAAACGCCCGTCCAAACCGGGGAAACGTCACCCCCCCCCCCTCCCTCTGCAGAGGGGAAGTGACGCGTACCCAACACTCGGATAACTTCGGCTTGCTATACGGACTGATTTCTTGTACAAACGATTGAAAACGGCCATTAAATACGGGTTTGCTTTTGCCTTGTGAATAAAATTTTTATAAAAAGATGCCACGGAGATCGTAACGTGTTTTTGGATGTTATCAATTCGATAAGTATATGCTATTTAACTTGCATTTTAGAAAATTTAAAGTATCTGTAATAATGTACGTATTTTGAATCTTTATCATAATATTCGTTACTTTATGTGTGTCCTAGTATATCTTATCAACATATACAATATCAAGGTATATTCCGCTTACCACAAGTGGCCCACTTACCAAACAACAGTTCCGATTACTCTCTCATTGGTACTTGTGGTATGTTCTTATACTAATTTTCTATAAAAGTAAAACATTATATTTTTGAAATAAAAGGAATCCTATAGTTTTACCCAAAGTTTAGTCACTCAAAGTAAATAGTCCAAATTGAAATTTCAAGTTCATTAATAAAAACCTTTTTTCTGTATATCTATATTACTATGATTATTTAATACCACAAAATAACGGTTACAATAAACAATGAGAAAATCCTAATATTATATTTTATTTCAGATGTTTTACATCACTTCCCAAAACCGGAACCCTCTTCTCTAGAACGGTTTATGCAATGGAAAGAGATAGTAGGACAAAAATTGGAGAATAAGACCAATGATGATATATATATACTAACTATCGTATTTGTAATCATCACTTTGAAGTTCGGTTCTTTTATCCACATAGTAAACGACTTTCCAGGACTGCTTATCCTACTCTTAAACTGGGTAAGTCTTTATTTATAACTTTTACTAGCTTGCAAATGTGAAGTGCTTTCTCAGGTGTAATCATTAATCATCTTTGCCTTTTTTCATTTTTCTTGGAGCCAGCTTGCAGTCTAACATGGTGCAATGAGCTGAATTACAAAAAATTACTGCCCTGTGATCTTGTCACCTATGGGAAAGCAGTAATGAAAATAGTTAGACACATAGATGTAGTATAATAGTATATATCGGCAATGAGTAGTTTTGGGTGAGCCGAAATACATTATACATTATTGTGCGTGTAATAGTGCGGCACCATGTACTAATTCTGCTTTAATGTTGATATTGATACACATTATGGTGTATTCATGTCGCCTAGTTCAACAAACACACAATTTTTATAATACTACAAATTTATATAATACTAGCGGTGCCCTGCGTCTCTGCACGCGTTTATTAAGCAATAATAATTTTCATCCCATAATTGTATTTTACTCTTATTATTGACAATTCATAAGCTTATCATATGTGTAATGACATTCACTTCCGGGCATGCATTTTTAAGGACATGTTCATAATCAGTATCCTATATAGGATGTCTATCAGAGTATTTGTAAAAAAGTTACATGGACAAATAGAACTACAGATTTGGAAAAACTGCCTAAAAAGCAGTTCAAGGATAAAAATTTAAATTAAAAAAAAAAATCATTCATAACTGTAGTACCTTATTTCCTAAAATTAATTAAATCTTAAAGTAATTATTAGTTACTTTAGTTAATTTGGTTAATTTCCTAGTATTCATATTTCATGTAACTACATTACAGGTTCATTCGCATCTTTCAGTCAAGATAGAAATAGAACAGACTATCAGGCTGAATCTGTGGAAATTCAACCAATGCCACAAGCTCTGCCTGGATGTTCATCCCATGTTCCTAATCCTAAGAAAATGTTAAAACATAAAACTGGTGAGATATAGCTATCTTTAAAACTTATTTTATTAATAGAATTGTAAATTATTTGTCAACAAAACCCCATAACCTCAGATATCTGGATGCCTGGCTTGCTACTGGCCCTCACATTTATTGAACAAATGTTTTAAAAGAAACCTTGTCCAAAAAAGTACTTTAATAGCAAGTTTCACTGTAGACCTAGTTTGTGCTTACCATCAGATTAAAAAAAATATTAATGTTAAATATATTCAATTCAAATAGTATAAAAATATAATAGGTATTTCCTTGTCTGCACTTATATACTTTGTTTACAACTATTACCTGCGCGACTGAGTTCTGATCATTTCATTGTAAACACCCACAGAAAACGATTTTTGGACTCATGACCTAGCTAGACCTACACCTATACAGACAATTTACCATCTCCAGTATCTACATTTTATGCAAATAAATAAATATGCTTAATTTTTCAGGGGTTCAGATTAGCAGAGTCTTGTAAATTGTTAAATTGCTTTTTTTTTCAGTTAAAGTCTTTAAAAGACAAACGAAACATACCAAGTTATTATTAAAGAAAATTGTAAATTTAAGAAATAAACTAAAGGAGCAAAAGGATCATGTAAAGGCAGCACAAAAAATGTGTAAGACAAAATTATTCAACAAGGTTCTGAAAACTTTGCCTGTTCACACACAAATATTTTTAAATATGCAATTGACACAGCATTGTAGAAAACTCCGTGGGAGACGATTTAGTATACAAGATACAAGGTGTCCAGAAAGGGTATCGGGTATTTGTAAGTTCAATGAAACAAAAATTATTCGTATGCAATAAAAAAAATTATTGTATAATATTAGCATATGAATTGGAGAATTATTTGGAAAAGATGATGTTATCCAAATGATGACCGTTACGTTGCTGGCACTCTTCTAAACGGAAACGAAGATTGGCGATAACACGTTGACACATAGCTATCGATATTGCTGCCATTTCTGACCTGATGTTTTGCTTTAACTGGGTTAGATTCGTCGGATTGTTTTGATAAACCTTACTTTTAAGGTATCCCCATGCAAAATAGTCAAGCGGGCTAAGGTTGGGGCTTCTGGGAGGCCAGTTGATGTTACCCCTTCGCGAAATGACTTTATTAGGGAATAATTCGTTAACAACTTCCATTGAGCCATTTGAGGTATGGCAAGTGGCCCCATCTTGCTGGAACCACGTTCTTGAGTTGAAACCTGCAAACTCCTGCAACTCTGGGACCAAAAAATTTCGCAACATATCGCAATAACGGTCACTATTCACATTAATTGCTCGGCCTCGTTGATCTTCATGAAAATAAGGACCAATTATGCCTTTAGCAGACATAGCGGCCCAAACAACGACCTTTGAGCTATGCAGGGGTCGTTCATGCTTTCGTCTCGGATTCTCCACTGCCCAGTACCGACAATTCTGCTTATTAACATGACCATTCAGGTGAAAATTTGCTTCGTCACTGAACAGTATGTTGTTAAAGTTGTTAAATCGCTGCAGCATTTCGTTCGCAAAATTCAGTCGATTAGCATAGTCCGTATCCTTCAATTCTTGAACCAATTGAATTTTATAGGCTTTTAGATGTAAGTCTTTCTTTAAAATCGAATGTAAAGACGATTTTTTGATGTTCAACGCTTGGCTTCGCTTTCGGATGGATAAAGGCGGATTTTGACGAACCGACGCCTCAACTTCTTCAATTGTTTCTTCATCGCGAACTGAACGAGGACGACCAGAGTTTTGAATTTTAACTGTCACACCTGTATTCTCGAACATCCTGATCCATTTCCTAATGCTATCGTCACTTGGCGCGTGGCGTGTACGATATTCCGCACGATAGAGACGTTGAGCAGTCACTATTGAATCACCATTACGATAATACGCTCGTACGCAAAATGCGCGATGCGTCCCCGAGTACTGTTCCATCGTGACTAAAACTCCACAAAATGGCCGACGCCACGAACCCCTCCCCGCACCCTTTAGACGCCCCGTTTCGAATATGGCGCGAAAACAAATACCCGATACCCTTTCTGGACACCTTGTACATTGTTGTCACTTATTATATATAAAAAGAGTCCAAAATCATACAACTTCTTAAGAAAGTTATTTACTTTGCCTTCAAAATGAACACTGCAAGATGTTCTAAAAAGAATTACATTAAAACCGGGTATAAACTCTGTAATTTTTGGACAAATTAAAGATGTTTCTTAAAAACTAACTACTGAGCAACGCTTGTGTGTGTTGATGTTTGATAAGATGGCTCTTTCACCATCAATTAATTTAAATGTTCCTGCTGACCAAATTATTGGCTTTGAAGATTTAGGGCCAGAGGACACAACAGAAAGTATTGCAGATCATGTGTTGGTGCTTATGCTTAAAGGGGTTAAAGCTAACTATGAGCAGCCCATTTTTTATAGCTTTTGTAGAAGTGCCACAAAGGCAGTAAAAAAAAAAAAAAAAAAAACAAAACTAAAATTAGCGCGTGCGTACGCCAATTATATAATGTGCTACGTCAATCTATACAGAGCGGGACCGCGCACCGAGGGCGCGAACGCGACGGAAACGATTCCCTCGAACTCTGTATAACCGACGGCGGATAACACGCTACGGTAACCAGCTGTCTGGAAACCAGTGCGTGCGAGCCCCTCTCACTACGTGCGACCAACCCTGTTCACACCCGAAACTACTAGGCGTGAAGAGGGCGAAACATCAAGGTACACACACGCAGTGAGGTGCCTGCTGTTAGGCGCGGCGATGACGTAGCACGGAGCGGAATGGACTGGGTCGCTGCCGGGTTGAACACTTAGAAGATGAGAAATGACACTCAGGCACCACAATAAAATTTGCTGTATTCTTCAAGACAATACAATTTGTTAATACTATCTTCTGGGTACTGTTTCTTCCAGTTTCTTGAGTCTTGATTCTTCAGCTTGTGGTACCCGTGTGTGCTCGTTGGCCTTTTTTTTTTTTTTTTTTACTTTTTTTTTTTGTAAATATAAGTTGTGAGGATGAATCATTTGCACGAACAATCAATAATTTTATGTTTCTAATGTTTTGAATATGTTACTATAGCGTGTAGGTATGTAAGAACCGTATATAAGTTATGAAAATGTGTGTAATTTAATAAAAATAATCACTTAAAGTACTAAAATCATATATTGTCAATAATTCATATCTTATAAAAGTTATACTTAATGTTTTGTGTTGTATGAGTAAAATAGCCTTCTGTATGTGTTTTGTAATGTTTGTAAACTCAAATAGTGTGTATATAACGAGTCGCAAGACGTTTTAAAGTTGCAATGTTTAATGCTTTATATCTCCCACGTTTATTAACCTATAATGTTAAAGTTAGTGTTTTTGAATAGGTATTTGTGTCTACATTAATGTGAAATAGTTTTTATTGTAATTGAGTAACTGTAATTAGAGATATTAACGATTTATTGTATTCTGTATACAAGTAATAATAATAATAGACAAGGACAGCGATGCAACCACTGCGCATTACCGCGGTTAACGGACCACACCCAAGTTTGGTAATGAGCAGTACGGATAGAGACGCCATCATCCGTCTCGCTCTCCGGCAAACAATATAAAAAGCGCACTACTGGGGCCAACGAGCACACACGGGTACCACAAGCTGAAGAATCAAGACTCAAGACTCGAGACTCAAGAAACTGGAAGAAACAGTACCCAGAAGATATAGTATTAACAAATTGTATTGTGTCTTGAAGAATACAGCAAATTTTATTGTGGTGCCTGTGTGTCATTTTGCATCTTCTAAGTGTTCAACCCGCCAGCGACCCAGTCCATTCCGCTCCGTGCTACGTCATCGCCGCGCCTACCAGCAGGCACCTCACTGCGTGTGTGTACCTTGATGTTTCGCCCTCTTCACGCCTAGTAGTTTCGGGTGTGAACAGGGTTGGTCGCACGTAGTGAGAGGGGCTCGCACGCACTGGTTTCCAGACAGCTGGTTACCGTAGCGTGTTATCCGCCGTCGGTTATACAGAGTTCGAGGGAATCGTTTCCGTCGCGTTCGCGCCCTCGGTGCGCGGTCCCGCTCTGTATAGATTGACGTAGCACATTATATAATTGGCGTACGCACGCGCTAATTTTAGTTTTGGTCCTTCGAATAGCCGGATTGGGTCCAGTGAACAGTGAAAATGCCTACAGTACGGTCGCCTGCGTCGAGTCGCAAGGGCGAACGTGAAGAGACCACGACCACAGATTGGTCGTTGAACACGCCGACAGAGACAAGTTCGGCTACCGCCACGTCCGCCACCACCAGGAAAACGGTACCTTCGACTTCGTCGATCCGCACACGCGCTGCAACCGCCGCCGCCGCTTCGCAAGACACAAGAACACCAGCACCCAGGAACATTGGAGGGAGCGAGGAGGCCCCACCGTGCGTTCCTACAGTGCCCGCAGCAAAGGCGACCAGGGACATTGGAGGGAGAACAGCCCCACCGTGCGTTCCTGCGGCACAGCGCGCCAGGTCGATAAATTCAAGGTCAGTGAGATCGTCAAAATCGCGTATGGCGGAACTAGAGGCGATGAAAAAATTGGAAATAGCTAAGTCAGCTGCCGCGCTGGCCGAGATTGAACTGGAAATGGTCCAGTGTCAATCTGAAGAGGAGATCGATGACGAAGACATCGAACGCGAAGTGCAATCCACACACATCGAGCAGTGGATAAACCAAAGTGCGACCATCATGGAGAAACAAGACTGCGAAAAAACACAGGAGGCCTATGTCAAGGTAAGTGATATTGAGAAAATTGCCGATAAAATGGTCAACCGCTGTGCAAGCCTCAACACGAGCCGTCATACCAGCCGCACCGTCGAAGTATGCCGAACTGCCTAGCTTCAATGGAGCATCGGAAGACTGGTTACCGTTCCTGAGAACATATCGGGATTCTGTCGCACAATTTAGCGACACACAGAATATGGCTCGTTTGAGGCACTCCATACACGGCACTGCGAAAGAGAGTGTGCGACAAATGTTGTTCACAGCCCATGATCCGGAAGAAGTCATCGCAACATTGGAGAGGAGGTACGGGAATCCGGAACGTCTCGTCCTGGCCGAATTAGCCGCCATAGAGAAATTACCTCACATAGGGGAATCTTGTGACGAGATATGCGCGTTCGCCAGTCGAGTTAGCAACGCCGTCGCCACAATAAGCGCTCTACGGAAGCCGGAGTACCTCTGCTCACCGCAGGTAAGTCGAGATATTGTTCAAAAATTGTCACCATCGTTACGGATCAGGTGGTTCGATTATGTCAAGGCGCACACAGAAGATCCAGTGCTAGTGAACTTGAGAAAATTCCTTGAAAACGAAGCGGACCTGTGGGCAACGTTCGCGCCAGTGGAAGCACCTGCAAAACGGTTCAACCGGCGTGTGCACACCGCGCGGACCGAAGAGAACAGAGACAAACAAACAATATCCAGTGGCAAGAAATATTGTGTAAATTGTGAAAGTCGCGAGCACTGGATAACTGAATGCAAACAGTTTCGGGAATCGACCACCGAAGACAGATGGGTGATTGTGAAAAATAAAAAATTGTGTTTTATGTGTTTGCGTCAGAAACATTCGAAGAACAGTTGCAAAGGGCCGTCTTGCCGTAAGTGTGGACGGACACACCACATAATGTTACACGCAATTCGTCAAGCGGCACAAGCGCCGCCGGAGAAGCCCGCGCCGCGACCGCAACCGCAACCACAACCGCAACCACAGATACAACAGGGCGAAAATGAAGAGGCCACTATCAAAACTGTGTACGCCGCCGCGGACGGGAAAGAGGTCTACCTCAAAATGATTCCGGTGGATGTGTTCGGACCGGCCGGCTCCGCTCGTGTGCTCGCGCTACTTGATGAGGGGTCAACCGTGTCACTGCTGGACAACGCCGTGGATCAAAAGATCGGAGCCTCGGGCAAGGAAGACCTGCTCATCCTCGAGACCGTCGGGGGAAAGCTCATTGAGAGAAAGGACTCTCAAATAGTCGACATCAAAATTAAAGAAGCTCACCGGCGGGACAAGCGCCTATTGAAAGGAGTCCGGACCGTAACCAACCTAAAGTTGTCGCCGCAACATGTGAGTATAGAAACTATAAACAAATGTGCGCATCTGAAAAACCGAAGCGAGCTCGTCTACAGCAAAGAGAGGCCGGCTCTACTCATCGGGCAAGACAACTGGGAGATGATTGTATCAAGAAAAATCATCAAGGGGAAGCCGAACCAACCAGTTGCTTCTCTCACCAGTCTGGGATGGGTGCTACACGGTTGCTGCTCTACGAGTGACTCTACGTCGGTGAAATTCGTCAACCACGTAAACAACGTGAGTATAGAGGCCGACATAGAAAAGTTAATCAAGAGCCACTTCGAACTAGAGTCCACCGGAGTGCAGCAGCGCCGCCCCACCAACGATGCCGATGGGAGAGCCCTTGAGATCCTCGACAACACCACCAAGAGACGACCCAACGGAAGGTTCGAGTCAGGTCTCTTGTGGAAGAGCGATGAGGAGACCTTGCCGAACAATTACGCAATGGCTCGTCATCGTCTGAACGACATAGAAAAGAAGCTCGAAAAAGATGCCGCACTGAAAGGGGAATACACAAAACAAATACAGAACCTACTCGACAGTGGATATGCCGAGAAGGCACCGGCCGAAGCCACACCGGGAAGGACGTTTTATTTGCCGCACTTTGCCGTGGTGCACCCGCAGAAGAGAAAAACCCGCATCGTATTTGACGCCGCAGCTAAATACGACGGCAAGTGCTTAAACGACGCGCTGCTCCCGGGACCCGACCTACTGCAGTCGCTGTTCGGAGTCCTGTTGCGATTTCGGCAGGGGCCGATCGCAGTGGACGCCGATATCAGAGAAATGTTTCTGCAGATCCGCGTGCGCGAAGAGGATCGCGACAGCCTGCGATTCCTATGGCGAGGAGATGACCGGTCATCGAAGCCGACCGAATACCGAATGGCGTCGGTAATCTTCGGTGCCGCGTCATCACCAGCTACCGCCATCTACGTCAAAAACCGGAATGCAGAAGATTTCAAAGCGACACACCCGGAAGCGGCCCAAGCGATCGTCCGAAACCACTACATGGATGACTACCTGCAGAGCTTCACATCAAGCACGCAAGCTATAGAAACCGCGAAGGCGCTCCAGGCGATCCATAGGAAGGCGGGATTCGAACTGCGGCAATGGGCGAGCAACGACACGCAACTACTGAACAACCTGGCAGAAAATGAAACATCCCCACAAGAACGTCAAACGTCGTAGCGGACGGTCGCTTGTCTCTCAATTGCTCTGAAATAGATACCCTCTGAGGTATTAACTTATTATTTTACGTTATTATTACTCAAGTATATCAGAGTACATAATATAAATTGGTGAATTGTGAATAGTTTGCAACATAATAATAAAATGTCATTGTGTTTAAAGTGTAACGAAACTGTTTCCGATTTTGTGTTATGCAAGGAATGTGAAGGTCGTTACCACTATGTGTGTGCCGGTATCTCTGAAAGTGTCTATCGTAGGATGGGAGTGGAGAAGAAGGCTGCTTGGCGGTGTATTTCCTGCAAGAATCCTTCTGTTGATAATTCAGTGCTGGCAGATTTATTAAGAGAAATCAGAAGTTTCCGAGGGGACTTTAACACAATGAAAACAGAATTTAGTACAGTGAAATCTGATATTCATAATACAAATAAAAATATTCAAGATCTTAATAAAAAATGGAATGATTTAGAATCATGTTTTAAAGGAATGGAAGGTAGACTGATTTTAGTAGAAGAAAAAATTCAAGGGATGACCGTAATACAAAAAGAATTAAATCATGCAAAAGATACAATACTCGGGCTAAGATATGAAAATAGCCTGCAAGACCAGTTCTCCCGACAAAATAATATAGAGTTATCAGGGGTACCCCCTCGCAGTGGTGAGAATTTGCATCATATTTTAAATGATTTATGCAGAGTTGTGGATTTTACGCTCTTGGATACAGATCTCGACACGATCCATCGTGTTCGACCTTATAACAACTTTGGACCCGATGGTAATAAGCTAGCTGTACGTCACCCTTCCATTATTGTACGGTTCACACAGCGACACCGTAAGGATCAGCTGATCGCAGCCGTTCGCGCTCGTCGTGGTTTAACGACAGCAGAGATCGGTATACCCGGAGCTGCTTCCAACCTTTACTTGAATGACCACCTTACACCCGCAAATAAGCTGTTATTAAAACGCGCTAGAGAACTCAAAGTCCTATATAACTATTCCTATCTTTGGGTTAGAGACTGTAAAATATTGATGAGGAAAAATGATAAATCAGGTATTATTCGTATTTCTAAAGAATCTGATCTCCAGAAAATTAAGTGACTGTTCTGTTTATATTTCTTGTGTAAAAAACTTTGTTACAAAAAGTTAATAAGCTATAATTGCATTCCTATTATTTATTACATTTGTTATAAAAGCAAATCACCTCTTCATAGTATTATCAATAATGTTATTTTCTTGCTAATCATTTTAATAATTTTATGTAGTTTTCATTTTGAAAATATGTCAACTCATGTTCCTTTGAAACATACATTAGAGTATTATGTATATATAGTAACAAGTCCGTTCATTATATTCAATAAAAATATTGTCAATAATAATGTGTATAAGTATTGTTTGTGTAATTACTATTTTCAAAAGAGCTTAAATTAAATGGTTTAAATATTTATTATCAGAATGTGAGAGGACTGCGTACAAAATCGCATACTTTTCTTTCTAGTGTTTTACAATGTAACTATGACTTGATTTGTTTAACAGAAACATGGTTATCTTCAGATTTCGATAGTGCTGAGTATTTTTACAGCAATTATATTGTATACAGACGAGATCGTTCTAATACAATGAAAGATGTGAGGGGAGGTGGAGTTTTGATAGCGGTACGCCGGGAACTTGTTGCTCGGCGCCGTGACGAGTGGTGTTCGGCGTGCGATTCCGAGGAGCTGTGGTTGAGCATCGAGCTGGGTTCAGCGTCCGCGGCCACGGCTTACCCCCGCTCCCCTACCTTCGCGCCTCCGACCAATAAGCGAGATACATTACGCTCATTGCATATTGTGTGTTGTTATTTCCCGCACAATAATAACCATTTACTATCGTTACAACGATTTTTTGATAATTCATATGAAATAATGCACAATGATAGAAGTGACAGCATCTTTTTATTGTTGGGCGACTATAATATATCTCAGGCGGAATGGGACCGTGACGAATTTTTTAATTTAAAGTTATTAAATACTGCTAACTCTAACAAAGTAACGATCTTATCCGATTTTATGAATTTTAGCAATACTTTACAATACAACAGTTGTTATAATGTTAATAAGCGTATTCTTGACTTAGTGTTAAGTAATAGTAATTGTTATGTCAAAGCTTGTCCTTCACCACTCACTCCTGAGGACATGCATCACAAATCTCTCGAAATAGAAATTAATTTTTCCTCGGTGATATACATTAAAGATGTCGACCGTTTTAAATATATGTATCACTCAGCTAATTTTGAAGAGATAAGTAAGGGTTTGGGAGATATCAATTGGGTTCAATGTCTTAGTGGTTTGAACACTGAAGAAGCTGTTACTTATTTTTATTGCATAAGTTAATTGATCAATTTGTCCCCAGGAAACCAATACATTTAAATAAAAATTATCCACCTTGGTATTCCCGAGCATTAATAAAACTTATTCGTGAAAAGTTAAAAGTTCATGCAAATTGGAAAAAATATAAAAATGATCGAGACTTAGTAGAATTTAAAATCTTACGTAGAAGAGAAAAATGCCTAGAAGCAGAATGCTATCGAAATTATATTTCGTTTTCTGAGGCTAAAATTACTACATCGCCGAAGTATTTTTGGTCCTTCATTAAATCTAAGTTCTCTGATAACAATATACCGGCTAAAATGATATACGATAATCAATCTTCAACCGATAGTGAAGAAATATGCAATATGTTTAATAATTATTTTAATTCAGTGTTTGTAACCAGTCGTCACGAAGATACTCACCATAGATGCTATGATACATCATTATCATTAGTAGATATTGGTACTATTAATATTTCCCAAGAAATGGTGTTCGAACTATTAAAACAAACTGACACTAATAAAGGTGCTGGTTTTGATGAGGTTCACCCCATTTTGGTGTCAAGACTTGCAAAAGAATTGTCTTCGCCGCTTTTTATAATTTTTACGAAGTCACTAACTGAAGGATGTTTTCCGAATGTCTGGAAAATGGCACTGATAACTCCAATTCCAAAAGGAGGTGATAAACATAATGTTAAGCATTATAGACCAATCTCAAAACTTTGCGTTTTTGCAAAACTATTTGAAAAGATAATTACTAACGAATTAACAACACAAATTTGTCATCATATTACTGTTGAGCAGCATGGATTCTTTCGCGGTCGCAGTGTTGACACTAATTTAGTCGGTTACACTACTTTTATTACAAAAGCTCTCAATTCTGGCTATCAGGTGGACGCAGTGTATACTGATTTCTCTAAAGCATTTGATAAAATAAATCATTCAATATTACTGAACAAGTTATTAAGGGTCGGTATACACGGTAACCTTCTAAGGTGGATTGAGTCGTATATAAGAAACCGCAGTCAAGCTGTAGCACTCAAAGGTTATCGTTCTAGGTTTCTAGCGATTTCTTCCGGTATTCCCCAAGGATCTCATGTTGGGCCTTTCCTATTTACGCTGTATATCAATGATATAGGGGCATGTTTTAAGGAGTCTTGTCATTTACTCTATGCAGACGATACAAAAATTTTTAAAATCGTTCAATCAGAGGCTGACTGTATGCAATTACAAAATGATCTCAATATGTTTAATGAATATTGCTTGTCAAATCAATTATTTATTAACAGTGACAAGTGCCACATTATTTCTTTCACACGGAAACGAAATCCTTTAATTTACAACTATGAACTGTCTGGGAATATAATTAAACGTGTTAATGAAGTTCGTGACTTAGGTGTCATTCTGGATTCAGGATTGCACTTCAATCTTCATATAGATACTATTGTCTCTAAAGCTCTTAAGAAACTCGGCTTAATACTACGTTTGGGTAAACCCTTTAAGAAAGTAGAAACTTTAAAAGTCTTATATTACGCCTATGTTCGCAGTATACTGGAGTTTGCAAGTGTAGTTTGGAGCCCACAATATGAAGTGCACATAGCCAGGATTGAGAAAATACAGAACAGATTTTTAAAGTCCCTCGATTATAGAACTAGTCATAATTTTATTGATTTTAAAACAAGTGCTTCTAGGCATAATATGCAATCCTTAAAACATAGGAGGATATATCTTGATGCAATCTTCTTACATAAAATAATTAATCACCATATAGATTCTTCTCCACTTCTGGAACACATTTTTTTAAAAATACCGCGATCAAACGCACGATCAAAGGACACATTTCATGTTCCCTTTTGTCGGACAAATTATTTCAAAAACTCCTTTCAACGTTCTTGTTATTACTATAACAGATTTCTTAGTGATGTTGACATATTTTCAAATAAATTATCATCTTACAAAAGGAAGGTACGTGATTTGTTGAATAAAGACATGTTATGATATAATATAAATTTAACTCTTGTATGTTTTTATTTTAATGTTGATATTGAAATTCTAAATTTATTTAGTTCGTTTTTTTTAATATGATTGTAACGCTACGATTTTTGAAAAATTATATATAGATATATGTACTTCAATATATGGTACTGTAGGCCTGTTTGTATAAATTATATTTAAACATGTTTATGTTATGGCTGTATGTTACCTTAATTAAATAAATAAAAATAAAAATAATAAAGAAATTCACATAGGCGACAACGAGGAGAAAACGCTCGGACTACGCTGGCTAGTCGGAGAAGATTGTTTAGCGTTCAATAGTAACCTCCGAAACACACCGAGTGACGTCATACAAAACCAGAGAGCGCCGACAAAACGCGAAGTCACTAGCGCGGTGATGTCCACATTCGACCCGCTAGGACTGGTCGCGCCTATTCTTATACAGGGAAAGCGGCTAATACAAACCTTGTGGAGAACCGGAACTGACTGGGATGAGAGCGTAGGGGAAGAGGCTCATCACCAATGGCGCGATTACATCAACAGTTTGTCCACGCTACGCGATATGAAAATTCCTCGTTGTCTGACGCTGTCCATGGGAGCGGGGCAACTGCACACCTTTGTGGACGCCAGCGAAACGGCCTATGCAGCGGCATGTTATTGGAAATCGATCGCAAACGGGGTATGTGTCACATTGATTGCCGGGAAAGCTAGAGTGGCACCGGTCAAACCCGCGACAATACCCAGATTAGAATTACAGGCTGCACTACTGGGAGCGAGGCTGGCCAACACAATCACTGAAGAACTGGAACTAAAAACCACGGACAAATTCTACTGGTCAGACTCGAGCACAGTACTGCAGTGGATGAAAGCCGATCCGCGCCGCTTCAAACCGTTCGTGGCCCACAGGTTGGCAGCCATCGAAGAGATTTCGAAGCCACACGAGTGGAGGTGGGTGCCGACACGCGAAAACCCGGCGGACATAGCCACCCGGGGAGTGCCAAATGGGTTCAGTGAAGATTCCAAATGGTTCGTCGGTCCAAATTTTCTTCGTCGGCCAGACACGGATTGGCCACAGAAACACTTGGGGAAGTGCGAGCAAGTGTCGGACGAAGAAAAGAAGTCTGCGACTGTACTTACCACGCGCACAAGAAATGACGACACACTACCGAGTCCGGAACGATTTTCAAGTTGGATAAAACTATTGCGAACCGTGGCGAGAATATTCCAATTTACAGAACTGTGTAAAAAAGGTCGCGTCGTGAATGTCGCGCGCGATAGCAATTGGAAGCCACACAAGAAAAAAGAAACCAAGAAAACCGTCCGAACAAAGAAAACGCAAGAAAATACAACGAAGTTTATACCAATACCCGATTATTGTTTACAGCGGGCCGAGCTAGCCCTACTACACCACAGTCAACTGGATGCATTCGGGGACGAGATGGAATGTTTACGGAAAAACTTACCCATCAAGACAGGTAGCAAACTAAAGAAAATAGACGTCCAACTCGATGAACACGGCATCATTCGGTTGCGAGACAGAACACGGAAGAAGAACATGAGTAGCAGAAACTTAGCGGTCCTAGACGGGAAACATAAAATCGCTCGCCTACTCATCGATCGCTATCATCGAAAATTCTGCCACGCCAACCATGCGACCGTCGTGAACGAGCTGCGACAAACGTACTGGATTCTAGGGCTACGGAATTCTGTGAAAAAAGTGCTACACGAGTGTCAATGGTGCCGCATCAGCAAAGAGAAGCCGCAATTGCCGCCAACCGGAGATCTACCCGCCGAACGGTTGCAACACGGGGCGCATCCGTTTACGTGCACCGCGGTCGATTATTTCGGCCCTATGCACGTTACCATCGGCCGGCGAAGAGAGAAGCGATGGGGAGCCCTCTTCACCTGTTTAACGACGCGCGCGATACACCTTGAATTAGTGCCATCATTAAGTACCAGCTCCATGGTCATGGCGCTACGTCGCATGTCTGCCCGGCGAGGGAACCTGCGGGTAATGTATAGTGATAATGGCACAAACTTCATTGGTGCAGATCGCGAGCTGCGTGACGACATGTCGAGGTTGAAGAGATCCGAGCTGGCTGAAGCGGCAAGTCATGAAGGCATCACCTGGAAGTTCATACCACCCGGCGCGCCACACATGGGAGGCGCCTGGGAACGAATGGTGCGAACCGTCAAAACGGCCCTCTCCGCGATCCTGAACGAGAGAAGCCCGCCAGAAGAAGTGCTGCACACCCTGCTCACGGAAGTGGGGCACACCGTCAATTCACGCCCGCTCACTCACCTGAGCGCTAGCCCGGAAGATGAGGAAGCTTTAACCCCTAACCACTTCCTTATAGGTCGTTCCTGTGGTTCATCGGTCGTCGGAAGCTTCGACGAGCACAGACTCATCGGCCGGGCCGACTGGAAAACATCGCAACGTCTGGCGGACCACTTCTGGAGGAGGTGGCTGCGTGAGTATCTACCAACGCTCATGCCACGGAAGATCAGCGGGAGAGAGGCTCCACAACCACGACGGGGCGATATAGTTATCATCGCCGATGCTTCTCTACCACGCAACACCTGGCCGCGAGGCGAAGTCGTCGCCAGCTACCCCGGCCCAGATGGCAGGACACGTGTGGCGGACGTCCGGACCTCGAGAGGAGGTGTGCTGAGGCGTCCCACGTCGAGACTCATCGTCATCGTGCCTGCAACGTCGCGACCTCAATTTGGAGTGCACGACGGAGCGTACACTGGGGGGGAGACTGTTAGCGACGCATAGGTCTAAGCGTAATGATACGAGAATAACAATTGTAAATATAAGTTGTAAGAATGAATAATTTGCACGAACAATCAATAATTTAATGTTTCCAATGCTTTGAATATGTTACTATAGCGTGTAGGTATGTAAGAACAGTATATAAGTTATGAAAATGTGTGTAATTTAATAAAAATAATCACTTAAAGTACTAAAATCATATATTGTCGATAATTCATATTTTATAAAAGTTATACGTAATGTTTTGTGTTACATAAGTAAAATAGCCTTCTGTATGTGTTTTATAATGTTTGTAAACTCAAATAGTGTGTATATAACGAGTCGCAAGACGTTTTAAAGTTGCAATGTTTAATGCTTTATATCTCCCACGTTTATTAACCTATAATGTTAAAGTTAGTGTTTTTGAATAGGTATTTGTGTCTACATTAATGTGAAATAGTTTTTATTGTAATTGAGTAACTGTAATTAGAGATATTAACGATTTATTGTATTCTGTATACAAGTAATAATAATAATAGACAAGGACAGCAATAGTGCAACCACTGCGCATTACCGCGGTTAACGGACCACACCCAAGTTTGGTAATGAGCAGTACGGATAGAGACGCCATCATCCGTCTCGCTCTCCGGCAAACAATATAAAAAGCGCACTACTGGGGCCAACGAGCTCCAAGTCCGGTGAAGCTGTAAAAGCCGCAGCGGCTCTGTTTGACGATAGGGCCCCTAAGGCTAACAGTGTAGTCAGTTCTAAAAAAAAAAAAAAAAAAAAAATGCCAACGAGCACACACGGGTACCACAAGCTGAAGAATCAAGACTCAAGAAACTGGAAGAAACAGTACCCAGAAGATATAGTATTAATAAATTGTATTGTGTCTTGAAGAATACAGCAAATTTTATTGTGGTGCCTGTGTGTCATTTTGCATCTTCTAAGTGTTCAACCCGCCAGCGACCCAGTCCATTCCGCTCCGTGCTACGTCATCGCCGCGCCAACCAGCAGGCACCTCACTGCGTGTGTGTACCTTGATGTTTCGCCCTCTTCACGCCTAGTAGTTTCGGGTGTGAACAGGGTTGGTCGCACGTAGTGAGAGGGGCTCGCACGCACTGGTTTCCAGACAGCTGGTTACCGTAGCGTGTTATCCGCCGTCGGTTATACAGAGTTCGAGGGAATCGTTTCCGTCGCGTTCGCGCCCTCGGTGCGCGGTCCCGCTCTGTATAGATTGACGTAGCACATTATATAATTGGCGTACGCACGCGCTAATTTTAAAAGCAATTGATGAACTTTTCCAGTCAGGACTGATAGTTGTGGCAACAGTATGTGACCAGTCTAGTATAAATAAAAAAGTTGTTCAAGATTTACTAACAGAAACGAAAGCGGAATATTTAAGATTAAATAAAGAATTGAGGTATAATATTATTGTGAATAAAAGGACGTCCACAATATTTTAATGTGTGCTAAATTAATAGCGCTTGTTTTATTCTTGTTTCTTACAATGTTACAGTAGTTCGTAGTAACAATGTGGTTTCTTAATAACGTTCTTGACTGTAGTTTGTTTGTAGATTCGCTGCTTGCTGTTGCTGGTGTTGTGGTTTCTCGAACTGATCGCAGTACTGCCGCCCTCTCCGCTATATTTAACCTCGCCCTTTGCCTCGCAACCGGTAGTGCGATGGATTCCGTGCGGGGCGTCGCTCAGCCAATGAGCGCGCACGCCCTGTGTGCGCGCTCTCGGCAGTACCATGAGTCACCATGCCAGATGTTCCGAGTCTGGCATGGTTCATCCTTACAACTAGTGAAATTTATACATTTAAACTTACAACTAGCTATATTCTTATTCTAATCGTTTTAAAATACACATATTCACACATATTCAGTTCATATTATTATATCTATTCCTAACACGAATTTATAAACCTTATTCCTAACACGTATTATTTCATTTACTTGTTCATTTTATACTATTAGACTATCGTTATTCGCTCACCCTGCTCGCTGTCCGCAACAGTTCTCCCCCCGGCGTAGCCTGCGCAGCCTCACTCTCCTCTCAGGACGGCGAGCTTCGTCGTCGGGCGCCGGAACAGACCGCTCCTCGTCTTCACGTCGGCGCTCCGCACTCCTCCATCTGGTCCGGTGTAGGTTCTCGTGACGATTCCGCGCAGCCAGGTGTTGCGCGGCAAGGCAGAGTCGACAACCACGACCAAGTCTCCGACGTTCAGAAGGCGCGTGCTGTCGGCTGAGTTCCCGCGTGGCACCAGTGTAGGGAGGTACTCCTTAACCCAGCGCCGCCAGAAATGATCGGCGAGCGCCTGGGTTGCTCGCCAGGTACGCCGGTCCGCCGTGTCGCAGGTCCCCGTCGTAGGCATACCGTCGAACTCCCAAGCAGAAAATGGTTGGGAGTGATCGCCTCTGGGTCCCGCGGGTCGACGCTCACGTGCGTTAGAGGCCGCGCGTTAATCGAATGCTCGGCCTCCGCGAGCACGGTTTGGAGCACCTCTTCTTTAGACGCACGCTCGTTCAAAGTGGCGGCGAGCGCGGTTTTTACCGACCGCACTAGCCGCTCCCATGCACCTCCCTGGTTAGGCGCGCCGGGCGGGATGTAACGCCACTCGACGCTGTGCCGTAGCCCCTCCCCCCGTAGCGCAGGTGCCCATTCGGCGTAGGCGGCGCGTAGCTCGGTGTCCGCCCCACGGAAGTTGGTCGCGTTATCGCTGTAGTGGCTGAGTAAGCCGAGCGGGTCATAGATTGACATAACCGCACTCAGAGCTTCTCGTTTTGTAGGTGCCCGCTTGTGTGCGCGTACATCGGCTGGTACTCGATGCATGGACGTGTTAAACCCTAGTTCATCCGTAGCTGCATTCCAGTATAGGCCCAGGATCTTTTCTTGTTCATGCCCGCCAAGTTGTGCGGGCGATCGTGCGCGTAGCTCGTCCGGAGTTCCACTGAGTACGCTCGCTCGGTTGCTGCTCCATCCGCGTAACGTAAAGCCGGCTACTGCGTGGACTTCTTGTATTTCCCTTATAGTGTGGATAGCTGTTTCTTCATCGTCGTAGCTATCCACCAGGTCGTCCATGTAGTGGCTCTGCGTTATTGCCTTGAACGCGTCTGGATGCGTTCGTGCATGCTTTTCAGCGTTACGGTCGCGTACACTGTGTGCTATGAACGGTGAGCTTGCTGCGCCGAATATCAACGATCTCATTTTATATTTCTGTGGCGGCTTGTTCCGGTCGTAGCCTCGCCACAGAAATTGTTGTGCCGGCTGGTCCGCTTCGCGTATTCGTATTCTCAGAAACATTTCCTCTATATCAGCAGTGACGGCGACGGGCTTCTCTCTGAACCGGAATAAAATCCCCTGCAGCGATCGTAGCAGGTCCGGTCCCTCTAATAACTCGTCGTTTAAACTCGTAGTTCCACTGCGTGCTGCGGCATCGAATACTACTCGTAGCTTGCCGGGTTTGTTCGGGTTGAATACAGCGAAGTGAGGTAAAAACCAGCTGATGTTGCTAGTCTGTTCGTGTCCCTCGCAGCGTACGGCGTAGCCCTTCTTAAACAAGTTTTTGATCTGACTTGTATACGCAGCCGCAAACTCTGTGGAACGATCCATTTTCTTTTCTATCGAGTGAAGTCGTCGTAGCGCCATATTGTAGCTATTAGGTAGTACTACGTCGTCGCGGCGCCACGGTAGACCTATTTCGTAGCCTTCACTGCGTTGTTGAATCGTTCCGTCGAGTATTCCCGTCACGCGCTTGTCGGCGTCGCTGATTCTCGGTTCGCGGGCTACGCCGAGCGCGTTTATTTTGAAGTGCCGTTCTACGAGCTCGTGAAGACTTTCGTTCCGGATCTCGCTGCCAGTGTTGCGTTCAGGTGCGTATATGTGTAGCAGGTCTTCGCTGTGGCCGATGATCACGTGTGGTGCGGTTCCGTGCACCACCCAACCCAGTTGAGTTTTCGACGCCGCCGGCTGGTTCGGTTTGCCGACGCGTAGCTCTCTGGATACGATCATCTCCCAGTGGTCCGTACCTATCAATATACGCGGCCTCGCCTTCTCATAGCACACTTGCTTCACTTTCAAATTGCGCAAGTGAGCGTGTTGGAGTGTGCTTAGAGACACTGTTTGTTCGCGCAGTCGGAGTCCTTTTATCGTTCGAGCTCGGAACTCGTGCTTCTTGTTGCCGCCCGGTTCGTACAACTTCGCTTGTACAATTTGGCTATTCGTGTACTCTTTGCCCATATTGACGCCTTGTAGTTGCAGTGGATGTGACGGTCCATGTGCTCCGATGTCCTTGGCCAAGTCCTCGTCGATTAGCGATATAGTCGAGCCCTCGTCCAACAGAGCGTACGTGTTCACCGCTCCTTTGGGGCCCGATATAGTCACCGGACAGATTTTTAGTATAATCTGTCTCGGTTCTATAGTTGTTGCGACAGCCATTACCGTCTCGCTCGATGACGGTGTCACGTTGTTCTGAGTTTGCTCTTTGCTATCGCTTGGTCTGTCGTTGTGAAGCGACGGGTGATGCGGACGACGACAGGAGTTAATACCGCACAGCTTTCCTTTGCAGTACACACGACGATGGCGTTTGTCAATACATTTCAAACAGACGCCTTTGCTCTTCACTAGCTCCCACCGTTGCTCGACGTTCAGTGCCTTGTATGGCGGGCACCGAGACAACGGATGGGGCTTATCGCAGCTAGGACACAGATGTTCGGTTTCTGTGTCCACCGTAGCAAAGACGTTCTGTCTCTTTCTGGCGGCGACTTGCGGTGCGGCAGGCTTCAATACTTCGCGTCTAGAGGTCGCTGTCGAAGCGGTGGCGGGCGCACATGTGTGTTTTAACGCACGGCTCGCTTCACGCATTAGGAAGCGTGATAATACAACGACCTCTGGATCCGTTGTTCCCTCGTTCTCTTCCGCATAGTCGCACCACCGGGACTTCAGGTGTGGGCTAAGTTTTTCTAATACTTCCCGAGCCAGCATCGGGTTGTACAGGTAGCTCCGCTTGTCGAGATTTAGTAAAACACAGACTATGTTTTGTAGTTTTACTGCGAACGCGTTCAGTTCGCTTGCGGTAGCTCCCGGTCGTGGTAATTTCCGCATATCATCCAGCGCCTTGTCTATAATTACTTCCGGCCTGCCAAAACATTGTTCCAGTGTCCGCATGATTTCATCTGGATTGTTCGCGGTGTGTAGTAGCGCTGCCACTGCGTCGCGGGCGTCCCCACGCAGGCTGTTACGTAGGCGCGCTATGTTTTCTATCTGCGAGAAACGATACAGCTGCGTGGAGTCCCTCATAGCTGCTTTGAATGGCAGCCACTCGTTGATCGCTCCAGTGAATACAGGTAAGTTGGCGGCTTGGCGTGGCGGTGGATGAGTATGCGTCATCTTTTCTAGTATCGCGGCGAGCTGTTTAATATCACTGCTCGATTGCGACGGTAATTGCGAACGGGCACGTCGTTCAGGCCTGCGTTCGTCTTGTTGCCGCGCGTCGTTACGGGTACACGGTAATTGTTCCCCCCGTGTAGCTTCGGGCTGTGAGCGGAGCCAGTCATCCACTCGGTGAATACGTTCATCTGGCTCCTCGTTCGTTTGCTCACGTACGTCCTCTGCTTCATCCCGTATCGACGTTAACTCCACGGCGAGGCGTTTCTTTATTAATTCCGCCTCCATACGGAGTTCTTCACGGCGAATTGCGGCTAGTTTCTCTTCCGCTTGTAGCTCGGCGAGGCGTGATCGTATAGTCGCACTCGTCGTCGATCAGTGTGAGCGTGGCGGTGAAACGTGGCCTGTTCTGACGTCAGTGCGAGTAACAGGTACAGAGGGTGTTCCCTCCGGTCGGGGTGTGCCCTCAGCCCTCTGTGTGTCTGGCGATAGCGGCGATTCTTCGAATACTCGGACTGTGTTATTTCTGTTTTGTGATTCCATTGCGTCTCCCTGGCTTCTCGTAACAACCATTGATCTGGGTACGCCGTTTATGGATACAGATGTCTTGATAACACGTCGTTTCTTCTTCAAGCGTTGTTGTAGATCGGCGTAATGTTCTGTTCTTTTTTCTTCCGATCCGGCTTCCGAAGGACCAGATAATATTGTGAATAAAAGGACGTCCACAATATTTTAATGTGTGCTAAATTAATAGCGCTTGTTTTATTCTTGTTTCTTACAAAGTTACAGTAGTTCGTAGTAACAATGTGGTTTCTTAATAACGTTCTTGACTGTAGTTTGCTTGTAGATTCGCTGCTTGCTGTTGCTGGTGTTGTGGTTTCTCGAACTGATCGCAGTACTGCCGCCCTCTCCGCTATATTTAACCTCGCCCTTTGCCTCGCAACCGGTAGTGCGATGGATTCCGTGCGGGGCGTCGCTCAGCCAATGAGCGCGCACGCCCTGTGTGCGCGCTCTCGGCAGTACCATGAGTCACCATGCCAGATGTTCCGAGTCTGGCATGGTTCATCCTTACAACTAGTGAAATTTATACATTTAAACTTACAACTAGCTATATTCTTATTCTAATCGTTTTAAAATACACATATTCACACATATTCAGTTCATATTATTATATCTATTCCTAACGCGAATTTATAAACCTTATTCCTAACACGTATTATTTCATTTACTTGTTCATTTTATACTATTAGACTATCGTTATTCGCTCGCCCTGCTCGCTGTCCGCAACAAATATATTTGAAATAAATAATCATAAAATATTCCCCTTATTTGATGCTCCACACTTACTGAAGTGCATCAGAAACAATTTATTAACGAAAGAATTAAGATTCATACAGGATGAAAAAGTGAAAACTACAAAGTGGGAGCATTTAAAATTATTATTAGCTATTGATGATGGTGAAGACGAGCTGAGAATGTGCAATAAGCTGACTGAAGCTCATGTGCTGACTGAAAAGATACCTAAAATGAAAGTTAGACATGCTGCACAAGTGTTCAGTCAGCGAGTGTCAGGTGCCCTTAGATTTTGTGCCAGTAAGTACTTAACCTTTTTTGTTTGTTAACTAGTTTATATAGTCATGAATGCATTGACCCAAGATTAGGCCTCATGATCTCACATTTTTTGAAATGTTTATAGTTTTAGGATTAAAACCACACCTGATGTTAAGTGACAATGTGACTCAAAATGTTAACACGCTAAGTCTTGTAGGAGAACTAGCTCTCAGTGCAGCTGCCGAAACACACCAATAGATGATTGGCGACAGATGTTCAACTTGAGTGTGGTAACTAGCTAGGTGGGCATTAGAAAGTACCTTACCACAGTGTTTTCACTATGATGTTATTCTTCACCGAAAGTAGCAGGAATTCAAACTCGCATTCACATGATGGAACTTAGTAAAACAAAGTGATGTATTATTAGTAAAATGGTAGCTGGTGATCCATATTCGCAGCTTAAGTGCACGATTTCTAGGACAGTATAAATCCCATAATAATTGTTTTGCCTGATTCACTTTGTAATAATGTAGCTTTCTATTCTTGTAAGAAAGTCGATAGTTTCAGAGGTATACAATAAAATTTATTATATTAATTACTCAAGATAGTTCTGAATTATTATTTTTTTTCAGAAAAACAGCTATTTTTTTGAGGAATATACAGACAGATCAGATTTATTATTATTGTTTCATCAATTTTTTGATTCATTTAATGGAGGATCATACAATAAAATCATCATCAAATGTTCATTATAATTCTGCTCATTTTGCCCTGTGGAACAAAGCTTTGTCAATTTTACGTTCCATGAGGTTTAAAATAGAGACAAAAAAAAGGAAGTAAATCGATTTCGTATGTCATGGTTCCATCGATAAAAAATTGGATTCACAATATTAATACAGTGTGAAAGATTTGTGGCAATATTTATTTAAAGAATATAAAGTAACAAATTTGTTATTGAGAAATTTTAATCAGGACCCTGTGGAAAACTTTTTTCTCAGTGAGGAGCCATGGGGCTAGAAATGTAAACCCTACCTGCCTTCAGTTTGAAAGTACTTATAAAACATTACTTGTTAATAATTTAAGCTCTAATCATTCCTTGGGGGCAAATTGTGAAGAGGATGCAAATAAAATACTCCATAATTTGGATGTCCTGCTAGCAACAAATGCTCCTCAGTCTCTAAGGAATGTTGAGCAAATAGAAGACTACGTTGATGGTGAAATTTTGACAAGTAACAGTTCAAAAGACGATAATGAACTTGTTACTGAAATAAAAAAGTATGTGGCAGGGTATGTGATAAAAAAGACAAAAATAAATATTTGCAAGTCATGTAATATATATAATAATCAATTGTGTGATACTATTCCGCCCCAAGAAGATAACTATATTCTTTCAATAGATATTACAAAAAAATCACTGCAACATCCTTCGGAATTATTTTTATCTTGTGTGAAAAATATAATTAAAGTAATAAAATATATATTAAAAACATGCCCCAATAAAAGTGGCCTAACTGGAAAAACAAAAATATTAATTGATAATATTGTGAATTTTAATTTTGTATCATGTGATATACATAAAGAAAAAATTAAAATATATATCAGAAATCTATTAATAAAATTGATTATTAATAGCTGGTGCAATAATATTAATAAAATATTAAAAGGCAGAGATTTGAGAAATGATGAGGATAAAATAAAAATTCAACCTATTCAATATTATAAAACACACAAATATAAAAGTAAGTAATTAAAAGTTCTTTGCGTAAAAATTATTACATTTTTTTTTATAATTACTTTTATTTATAGACACATACTTTTTGTTTTTATTTATACCCTGCGGTGTATAAAATACGTACGTACCTACTTACTACTATTAGAAACTTAAACATTAAAAATATAATTTAGGTTTTATTAATAACTAAGGGACATCATTAACATTTTATATATATATAGACAAACTTTATCTACATGATGATTTGCATTTTTTTAAGATTGCATAAAACAAATAATAACAAACACTTTTTGAAAATTGGTGTACTACATTAATAAATGAAACTTGAATAAACTGTTCTTGGTACTCAAGTAGCAGGTAAAGTATAGAAAACTGTTACTTGAGTTAAAAAAAAATGTGTGTGTGTACCAGAGTACACAGGTAAGAAGTGAAACTTCTTTACGACATATCATTTTTCTACTATTTGCAACTTCACGAAAATGGGGTAGATAAGGCTTAAGCCTTAAGAAAAACAATTTTTTCCGTATTAAATTAAAGCTATTTTATTATTATAGACATGCATACAATTAATGAGTAATTTATTTTATCATTGTTCTTATTATAATATCATTGCTATTGTTGTATTTCATCAATAATGATAGCATCATTATTACTATTGTTGTCATTATTAAATATTTTTGTAATTAATGGCTCGTGGTAGCTAAAATATGAAATATATGTTTTACATTCTACGGATTCTAGTAGTCTTGTAAAAACTGCGTCAATTGTAGTACCAGATCTTGTTGTTGATGTTTGTGGACTGTTTTGTAGACATAAATTTAAATTCTCTTAAAAATTCAACTAGCTTCAAAGATTTATCTAATGCGAAATTTACGTTAAAATCTCCACTTAAAATCATAGGTATTTTATCATTACTGTTACGGAGTAAGCCGGCACCTCCTATGGTGTATGGTAATAATGAATGGTGAAGAAAATCAATAATATCATCTAATTTCTGATTAGGAGATATATATAATGCAACTATGTATTAAAAAAAAAATTCCATCTTCCATCTATTGCATTTGGACACTCAATAGAGTTTTCGGACTCTGCCATTATTTACTCTAAAAATTAGTTAATTAGTTAACAAAAATTATTTAAGTAACTTTAATATTAATATTTATTTCATAACTTAATAAAAATAATTCAAAGCAGATATTTAACCCTTTCAGACCAGGTGTACACAATTGTACACATATAATATAAAAATATTTAAGTCTTAATTTCACATTATTTGCAACTAAAAACGGTTGTGTTCATTAGTTCACACATTAAACTACCGAAAACGTTATTCCCAACGCCATCTCTTAGCGTTTAATGAGAGTTTTTGGCAAGTTATGACCAGTAGCCGACCGAAGTTTGCATTGTGCAGGTAAGTTCATTATTTTATTTCTAAAAAGTAGAAAATATCAAAGTATATGTAATGAAATATTTATAGGTCGATGTGTTATATTGTTGTCGTCATATTTTACATACATGTTGTTGGTTTTAGTTTATTTTTGTACAAATTTTCGTGATTTTTATATTTGTACACAAATGTACACATCAGGCGCATACGATGTATTTCTCATTTGTTGTTTTACATCGTAGGTATTACTAAAATAAATTATAATTGTTATTGAATGGTGTAATTTTGTTGTTTTTGATGTTACAAATTGTGTTAATACTATTTTCAGATAAGAAATTACTAATATGTTTTCGCGCGACGCTATTATAGCACTAGAAGAAAGTTGCCTTTCTGATTTAGAATTATCTTCTGATGACGAAGGACCAGTTGGACCTGCGTCTGAACGGGAGCTACGATGTGTCCGAGTGGGAGCAGATATCATCTTCCGGAACCAAACAAAAAAAATTGGATATGGTGCAGCTGTAGTCCTTCATCTTACAAAGAGAATTGGAGAAAGCAAAGGTCACCAGCTATACTTCGACAATTATTTTTCGTCCTACCATCTGCTACAAATTTTAAAACAGAGAGGAATTATGGCTGCTGGCACTATCCGTATCAACAGATTTGTAAAGCCATCATTACTAAGCGACAAAGAAATGAACAAAAAACCGCGAGGCTTTGCTCAAGAAATGACTAGCTATGATGAAGATGTAACTGTGGTCAAATGGTTGGATAATAAGATTACCCATTTAGCATCTTATTTTGTTGGAATTGGTGAAAAAGATTTAGTGAAGAGGTGGTGTAAAAAAGATAAGCACTTTATTGAAGTGGAACGTCCCGAAGTTGTAAGGAAGTACAATCATGCTATGGGAGGAGTAGATTTGCTAGATCAACTCATGAGTTACGTTTATAAAATCAAAAAAATGGACCTTACGCATGATATTCCATGCATCAGATTTAGCAGTAGTTCAAGCATACCGAGAATACCAAGTCGACAATGAGGCGCTTAGCATACCTAAAAACAAACAACTGTCATTGCTTCACTTTCGGCGTCGGTTGGCTGAAAGTCTGGTGTTGCAAAATAAAATTTCCGGTAAAAGAGGTCGTCCAAGTGTCAGTAGCCCAACTCTTCAAATTGTACCTAGGAGACCAGGAGAGACACGCCCAGAAGCTGAAATAACTCAAGACGGTTTTGGGCATTTTCCTGCACATGATGAGGGGCTTGGAACACGGTGTAAAATGATGGGATGCTCGGGTAGAACCCGATTCAAATGCATAAAATGCAAGGTTCACTTATGCCTAACTAAGGATAAGAATTGCTTCTTAGCATTTCATACATAGGATGCTATATTGATGCCTTTGATTTTAATTTTAATTTAGACTGTGATTTAAGTGCAATTTGTTAAATCTACCCAAAGAAAAAGCCATTTTTGTTAATTTTTATAAAGAGAATACTATTATTAATATTTGTTATTTCATATTGCTTCGTATTTCCTAGTAAAAAGTTGTAAAATAAATGTTTTTATCATTATAGATAAACATCCCTTAACACTAATATTTTCATTACGTTGGACGGATGTGTACACTTGTACACAAAAAGAAAAAGCTGTTTTTCTTGAAAAGCTTGTAATCAGGATTTATTTATTTATTTTTCCTTAGATCTGTTTACAATAGCCTAGTTGCAGGCATTTTTTTCAGATCGATTAGCGAAAATAAAAAAAATCAGGTCTGAAAGGGTTAATGACTTAATCAATTACAGAAGTTATGAATAAATAATTGGAATTATCTTTTCAAAGTAATACAATTATATGATGACAGTTAATCTTGTAGAAATGCAACGATTTTAGAAAATTAAAAATGAATAAATAAATCATTAAAAACGAATAATTAAAAAAGATGTACGTATACATATTTTTATTTTCTAATCGTGTTTTGTTTTATTTTTAAATTATTATTTAATTTATATTTTTTATTGTTTTTAGAATTAATAATGTTCACTAGATTTACAGTCATATTTATTAATACTTGCTAATTTTAACAGATTTATATACATTCACTGATACTTACAATCAAAAAGTGAGGTTAACCTCAAATAAATATTAAAATCATGCTCATACGTGTTGAATTTATAAAACGAAATATATAATCACTGTCACTTTTCTTGTAAATTCACTTAAATTTGAATAAGTCTTTTTATTTTATCACTTTCAAATTAATATATTGTTATTCTTATTTCAAACCAAATTTCAAAACTAATATATTGTTGTTATTATTATAATATATATATTACATTATATTCTTTACGTCACTATACTAAACTTTGATAAAAAAAGCAACATGGCGCGTAACCGAAAAACGTGACGATTGCTACAAAATTTCTCCCATACGTCGATAAAGAAGTTTCACTTCAATTATCAATTTGAGTTACATTTATTGCGATGTAGCGCATCTATTTCAGTATTAAGTAATAATCTATGACCAGGACTAACACCCGGTTTCTGAAAGGTTGATCAAACTATCGTTCAACTGACACAGCTGTCAACTTAACATCGTTGTCAAATTAGTTCGAGTTTCTGAAACGTTGATTAGTGTTAAATTTACTAATCTATGATCATTTTGATTTGACATTGATATTATTTTTTTATTATGGTCACATTGCGGATACCGTTCAACTTTACATTCAATAGCTCATTCGTAACTGTTAAATCTTTTGTTAAACGAACAGCTGTTTATGAGTTGTGCGTCCAGACGAGTACGATTACCGCTTTCATTATACGCTAGGAGTATTACATACCTACTATTCTTTGTTTATATTATTGCGATTTTACTACAAAAATTATAAAATTAGTTCACGGCGAAAAAATTTCACCGAAAAAGAAAAGTGTAAGCTTTTGGAACTAATTCAAAGGTAAGTTCCTACATATGGAATAACTGTACAAAGGTTTGACGGCTTGATAATTGAAAATATCTGTTTTGTTTATGTAGATACAGTATATTGTGCGTTTATATTACAATAGACTTTGTTTGCAGCTACAAAGATGTTATAGAAAATAAGAGCACTAATGCAGTTTTTACAACAAAAAAAAACGAAACTTGGGAGGTCATTGCGTTAGAGTTTAATAGTATCGCTTAAGTGCCAAGAACTATGAAACAGTTAAATAGCTTCACTGCTAGAAATGCTCAAGCTGGCAACCGTGAGAGACATGATCATTTTATAACAAAATTTTAGTTTTAAATCAACTTAAATCAATAGTTAACTCGTCAAGGAGCACTGATTACTTGACAACGCGTTTGACAGTACATTAATCTATGATCATGACTTAACTAGCTTTTGAGAAACCCAAAATGGCGTCTGACAAGCGATTTTAGTCTAAATTTTGACATATCTGTCAACTGAACTGTTGATCAAATTAAAGTAGTTAACCATGCTTTTAGCAACTCAATATACACTTAACAAGAGATTTGACAGTTGATTAGTTAATTTATGTGATGATCAACCTTTCGGAAACCGGGCGTAAATCCTGCAATCTTTGCACATATTGCTCATTATTGCAAAAATTGGGGCACTCATAAAAAGCTGTGCACAATTGTTTTCGATGAAGTTTCATTAACACCACATTTAACTTTTAATGAAAAAAAAGAAATGATTATTTATTGGTTTTGTGGATGTCGCTGGATAAAAAAAAATTAAATATGCTGACCATGCATTGGTATTTATGATTAGAGGGATATGCTCTCCGTGGCGACAGAGTATAGCCTATTACTTCTGTGAAGGCACAGTTTCAGCAGCTGAGCTTCAAAACATTTTAAAACAAATTGTGTCTCAGATCTCTTTAACAGGATTAATCTCACTGGGTCTTATTTGTGACCAATGGTCCACATTTCGGACAGCAATAAGGAAATTTAAGGAAGATACCATCAAAACAAAGAATCTTCAAGGTGTTGGAGATGGTATGAAAAAAATTTGTTATGATTACTCATTATGTGTTTGACTTAATTTCTTCGGTAACAATACTAAAACAAGTTTTTTTACAGATGGAACTGTGGTGTACTATACGCTCCGCTTAATAAATCTATACCGCGGTACAAGATGTGACGTTATGATTATCGTACCACCGCCGCGGCTTAGCCCAGTCATATTAGGGCTTTCACCTCGGAATGAAAGATAATAAGCTGCAAATTGGTATGAACCTTTGTTTTGTCATTCTAAATGTTGTCTCAAAAGTCACAATCGTTATCGTGTCCGCGTCTCAAGATATTCAAGGTCAAAGGTCACAAAAATCGGTTTTTCGCGAATATCTGGCTTCCTATCGGTTAAATGAGATTTGCATTTATTATAAAAGTTGTAGGCTATAAAATTCCCTACAACTTTTGTTTAAACTTTTTTTTCATACAACCAACCGTTTTGAAGGTAGAGCGCGAAGAGTGCACATCGTACAGTCATATACGGCCTAATGCAAGGTCAAGCGTGAGTTATGGTTATCAGTACGTTATAAAGTCAATTATTTACTTGGAAATTATAATTATTAAACAATGTCTATTATTTATGTACTAACTATTAATTATTTATATTTAATTAAAGTAAGTAACTTGATTATTTATATATAATTATTCATATTTAACTATTTAAGTATAAAATATTATTAATTCTGGATTATATATTTTAGTTTTATTTTAAGTTAATACGACATTATATATCTTTTCTTTAAAACGCGTAAATTTCTCAATACTTATATACCTGGAAATACTTGTCCCTACCCTATGCCCTTTTCTATTCATTGCCGGGACAGATGTTCTATAGTATTCAAGGCCACTCTCTCCACTTTGTATGAGTCAATATTATTCGTTAGTTTGAAATTGTACCGTTGCAACTACGGACGTACGGTTTTAAGAGCTATGGCTGATTTGTGTTTTATATGTGATAAGAAACTTTCAGAAGGTGTTTCTGTGAATGTCGTACGTGGTTTACAAACTTTAAAAACTGCAAGTATTGAAAGAAATGATGGACATATAGACTATTTAAATACTTTAAGTTCTGTAAATGTGCATTCCGAGTGTCGAAAAGTGTACACGAGTAAAAATGTTATTATTGCATCAAAACGACGCACAGATGAGAGTGAACCTTCAACGTCAAGTGCACCTCGTAAAAAACGAAATGAAGTCTTTGATTTTGGAAAGTTATGCTTATTTTGTGGCCAAGAAGCTGATGAAATAGCAGAAAAGAAAAAAAAATTAAAGTATAGACGGACAATAAGTAATGTAAGTACTCTTGCATTCAAAGACAACGTAATTAAGAGAGCAGAAGAACGAAACGATTCCTTAGGAGAATTAGTAAAGGAACGTATATATTACGAGTATGATTTGATCGCTGCTGAAGCAAAGTATCATACTATTTGCTATACCAACTTTTTAACCCGAGTACCATCTGCAGATAAAAAGCCTCGCCAAGATGATCAAGTCACTCAAGCAATGAAGGAGATTTTTTATTATATAGAAAATAATGAAGATTCTCAATTTACTTTGAAAGAACTTAAAGATGTCCCTACGGAATACATACCTGACGATAAGACAATTATTACAAAATTACAACAAAAGTATTTAACTGATATAATAATCACAAAAAAAATTGGATCATTTACAATTATATCTTTCCGTGATACACAGCTTAACGTATTATCAAAAGCTTGGTACGAAAATAAAAAAAGTACTCCTGTAGAAGAACGTCTACGGATTGTAGAAGCTGCTGCGGCTATTATTAGGGAAGACATCAGATCATCTGTAGTTGAAACAAAAACGTATCCACCTCCGAATAAAATGCTAGATTGTATTAATGAAGAAATACCAAAAACATTATCACATTTTTTGGAAGAAATGATATTAAAAAATAGAAAAGGACAAGTAGATCATTTAAAAACGAAATGCACATCTATTAGCCACGCAATAATGGCTTCGATACGAGAACGTTCATTTTCATCACAGCTACTGTTGGGCCTTTCCGTATTTCTTCACAGAAGATATGGGTCTAAAAAATTGTTGGATGTTTTATCATCTTTAGGATTTGCTGCATCATATAGTAATACCATACAGTATGAAGTTTCAGCAGTTTACCATCCACAACCTCGTATTTTACCATCAGAGTCTGGTGCGTTGGTACAATATGTTGGAGACAATGCAGATATTAATGTCAGTACTCTTGACGGTAATAATACTCTTCACGTTATGGGAATGATAAAAATAATTACTCCGAAAGATGCTGTAATTTATGATGATCGCATAAAAAAATGTACAACTAAACCGAGTGCAAAAGAGTTAGCAGCAATATCACATGTATCTCTTTTAGCATATGAAAAGCCAGTTGTACCTGGGTACAGCAAGATTCAAGTCCAAAATCTACATGATGATCAAGTACTGATTGAAAAAAAATTTAATGCAGTTGATTTGTTGTGGTTATACGGAAAATGGAAGAATCTTTCACCGTTGCCAGGGTGGAATGGCTATCTTCAACAACTTACGAAAAATAATCAAAATTTTTCAACTTCTCAGGTTATATTTCTACCTTTCATTGATCATCCTGCCAGTAATTTAGACACAATTTATACAACTTTACATAGTGCTATAAATATTGCCAAGTCACATCAACAAAAAACGTGCATAATTACATTTGATCAGCCCCTGTACTCAAAAGCACGTGAAATGGTTGCTGCGTCAGATGCAAACTCAGACTTGTCTAAAACAGTTGTCAAACTTGGAGGATTTCATATGCTCATGTCTTTTCTTGGATGCATAGGACATGTAATGGACGGTAGTGGTCTCAAGGAAGCTTTAAGTAAAATATATGCTACAAATTCGGTCGACAAAATGTTGAATGGTCACGCTTATGCAAGAAGTATCAGAGGCCATATATTATTACGACTTGCATTATCAATAAAGATTTTTGAAGAGATGAAAATTGAAAATTGTGTGTTAAATGAGTTAATTGAACAGATAACTAGTCGCGATGTTTCCTACGAAGATGTTGAAGGATGTACGAGCAGCTCCAACTCGTTAATTGATCAATTTCAGGATGAACTAAAAGAATTAAAAGCTCGAGGTCCCACGGCACAGTTATGGGTGCAATATTTTGAAATGGTATCAATAGCCCTAGATTTCATTCGCGCTGAAAGGCTGGGACTTTTTCAAGAACATTTGGATGCAGTGCGAAAAATGCTGCCCTATTTTCATGCTGGTGGTCATTTCCTATATGCGAAATCAGCTCATTTGTATCTTCAAGATATGTTAAAACTTGAGGAGACAATGGATCAACAGGCTTATGAGAACTTTAAAAACGGATTCTTTACTGTAAAACGAACAGAAAAATTCAATTCTGGTACATGGACAGACATGGTAATCGAGCAAAGTCTGATGAAATCTATGAAGACAGAAGGAGGAGTATCTCAAGGCCGAAGTACACAAGAAAGTGTTCTATGTAAGTGGGTATATGCTATGTATGCCACGAATACAATTTGTGAAGAAATTGAACGGTTTTGTAACATTTCTTTCGATTCTGTGGACCAACATGTTCATGCTAGAGATTCACGAATAAAAAGGGATGATACTGATGTAAATGAACTGGTTGGTTGGTTTACGCTTCATAATCCCTTTCCAAATACGAATCATTTGTTATCCTTAGCTTCAGGAATCGTTGGAAATGACCAAATTAATTGTCACCGAGCCCATGAAATCGGATTGCAATCTATGGTAAAGATAACTGGTTTGAACTTCAACGAAATAAAGTTAAAACGCGTCGATAAGGTTTTACCGCTTTCAGCCATTAACAAATCTGTCAAAATTAATGATTGTAAAGTTTCTATAGATCCAATGTTACTTTTCCAGAGAATAACTGTAAGCAAAAAATTTGAAAGTAATTTACAAGAATATCTTCAGTATGAACTAAGCCCGTATCCTACATCTTTATTTGATAGTAATGGCATGATAAAAACCACGAAAGCAACATTATATGACAATATGATGCCTGTCGTTATCGATCTTGATGAAAATAATGTAACATACATCATCGATGGTGGATTTCTTCTGCATCGCGTCGTATGGAGCAAAGACGATACTTTCTCTATTATTTTAAATAAGTACATTAAATATTTACAAACACATTATGGCTCAGCAATTGTTGTTGTATTTGACGGATATTCGGACTATAGTAAAAATATTAAAGCACTGGAACAACAAAGAAGAACTGCTGCACTTTCAAAATCATATGAAGTTTGTTTTGACGAAACAATTGTTGTGCCAATCAGTCAAGAAAATTTTTTATCAAATCGGTCTAATAAAAAAAAATTTATCGACATGCTTGTTGAAAAATTTAAAACTGTTAATATCACAACAAAACAAGCCAGAGATGATGCTGATGTTCTCATCATTGACACAGCTATTGCCTTATCAAAACATCAAAAGACTGCTGTCATCATAGGAGAAGATATCGATTTGCTCGTTATTTTAATTGGACGTACTCAGTCACATCATCAGGAATTTTTTTTTTAAAAAGTTGGCAAAGGCAATGTCAAAACACAAATATATTCTACTAAAAGTTTTGACCAATATCCTCGTACTAAAAAGCACATTTTATTTTTACACGCATTCAGTGGCTGTGACACGACTTCTGCGCTATTTAAAAAAGGAAAAAAAACTGTTACTAGAGCATTGGAAAAAATTCCTGATTTAGATAAACTGGTGGAAGTATTTCAACAAGAAAACTGCCCAAAACAAACATTATTAGAAAATGGAGTGCGCATCTTGTTGGCATTATATAATGCTCCAAAATCTGAGGACAACATTGATCATTTCCGCTACACGCAATTCATCAAATTTACAAAACTAAATAAACCTGTACAACTGTCAACACTTCCACCAACAAGTGTAGCAGCTCATCAACACATAAAACGTGTCTACTACCAGATTCAAACGTGGTTAGGGAAGGACTTAGAACCTCAAGAATGGGGCTGGATGCTTGAAAATGAAATCCTGGAGCCCATACGAACGTTATTACCTCCAGCACCAGCCGAACTACTAAACGTAATATTTTGCAATTGCAAAAATGGTTGTGGTTCCCGCTGTGGATGCAGAAAATCAGGGCTACAATGTTCTTTAGCTTACGGCCAGTGCAACGGACAAGCTTGCCTCAACGCTTCACTGTATCCAAGTAATCCCGATGAAGAAAATACATATGATCCCGATATTCTGGAGGGTTTGGAGATGAACATGACAGATAATGAGGATGATGACAATGAATCGAACATTTTTGAGCGACAAGAAGAAGAAGACGACGAAGAAGAAGAAGATAATTAGCTTCCATTTCCAATTTCATTACAATTAAAATCAACAAAGATACTTTTGATATTTGAACTCACATTTTGACAAATGTATATTATGCCGTATTTAATAATAAATAAAAATATGTGTAAAATATATACTCTTACTATCATTTTAACTTAAAATAAAACTAAAATATATAATCCAGAATTAATAATATTTTATACTTAAATAGTTAAATATGAATAATTATATATAAATAATCAAGTTACTTACTTTAATTAAATATAAATAATTAATAGTTAGTACATAAATAATAGGCATTGTTTAATAATTATAATTTCCAAGTAAATAATTGACTTTATAACGTACTGATAACCATAACTCACGCTTGACCTTGCATTAGGCCGTATATGACTGTACGATGTGCACTCTTCGCGCTCTACCTTCAAAACGGTTGGTTGTATGAAAAAAAAGTTTAAACAAAAGTTGTAGGGAATTTTATAGCCTACAACTTTTATAATAAATGCAAATCTCATTTAACCGATAGGAAGCCAGATATTCGCGAAAAACCGATTTTTGTGGCCTTTGACCTTGAATATCTTGAGACGCGGACACGATAACGATTGTGACTTTTGAGACAACATTTAGAATGACAAAACAAAGGTTCATACCAATTTGCAGCTTATTATCTTTATTTCCGAGGTTGACCCCTTTTTTTACCTAATATGACTGGGCTAGCTCGCGACAGCGCGCGATGCGACGTGCGCCACACTTCAGAGCGAGACGACCACTTGTAGCGCACAGTAGTTGACTCACCTTCATTTCAAATATCTTGATGTTTAAATTTAATTATCACAATACAGCTCTTATAATATTGCATTTTTATTATTTATTTATTCAAGTGACCCTTTTAATGTGGAGGTGATAATAATCACCCCTACATATTGGTGACCCCGAAAAGAACACTGGAACACGTGTAAAGGATTGTTGGGTTGTGGTCCAAGAATTTTTTTTCTGGTGAGCAAATTTTAAATATTTTTTTTAAAATGAGTGAAGAGCCTAAGGAAGCTTGTAAAGAGGAAGTACTAAGAGTTGGTGTCCGTATGCCTCTATTTTGGCCTGAAGAGCCTGCGGTATGGTTCGCGCAAATAGAGGGTCAATTTCTACTATACTTCCTTCGACTTCAAATTGTGATATGGCGAACCAGATTAGCGAGTTGACAAAGCAAGTGGCATTACTCACTCGAAGGCTAGATGAGAGATGTTGTTCTCGTTCTCACTTACGCTCCAAACCACGCATGAGAAGCAGATCTACCAGTCGCTCTAAACCCAAGCAACCACCTCCCAACCACCCTCACTGTTACTACCACTACACCTATGGAGACAAGGCCAACAAATGTAAACAACCTTGCAGCTACAAATCGGAAAACGCTCAGGGCGGTCGGCAATAGCGGCCAGCGGCTGCCCTACATTTACAGGCCGTCTATTTATTACAGATCGTATATCTAAAATACAGTTTCTTGTGGATACAGGATCTGATTTATGTGTTTATCCACGATCAGCAATGAAGACGCCCTGTGTAAAGTCAAAGTATGATCTAGTCGCTGCAAATAACACCGTTATCCACACTTATGGTCCTGTGATGCTCCACTTGAATTTTGGTCTTAGACGCGATTTCCAGTGGAAGTTCACGATAGCAGATGTGAACAAACCAATTATTGTTGTAGATTTTTTATATAACTACCAAATACTTGTTGACTGCAAAAACCAGCGACTGATCGACAACTTAACTTCGCTTACTGTTTCTGCGCTTTCCCCTTGTTTTCCAAGTGAGTTCACGTCGGTAAAGTCAGTTACTGGAGAAACTGCATTTCACGAGATACTTCCGGAATATCTGGATATTACCAGACCAGCAGGTATTCAATCCTTGCCCAAGCACAATACGCTGCACTACATAAGGACGACACCTGGACCTCGACGCAACTTGGACTGCAAGCCTCGACGCCTAGATCCTACCCGTTTGCAAGCAGCTAAGGAGTTTGGTTTGAAGATTTGCTCGCAAACGGAGTAGCCCGTCGTTCTGAAAGTCCTTGGTCCTCTGCACTACATATGGTGCGAAAGAAAGATGATGGTTGGAGACCATGTGGCGATTACCGGGCGCTTAACGCCAGAACTATTCCGGACCGCTACCCAGTTCGTCATCTACATGATTTTTCTTATCAGTTATCTGGATGCTCCATTTTCTCTACCATCGATCTTGTGAAAGCGTATAACCACATAGCGGTGAACCCGGAGGACATTAATAAAACAGCGATCACGACGCCGTTTGGTTTATTTGAATTTCCATACGTGACCTTCGGACTTAGGAATGCGGCTCAAACCTTTCAAAGATTTCTTGATGAAGTTCTATTAGGGCTTGACTTCGCGTATTGGTATATTGATGACATCCTGGTTTTTTCGTCTTCGCCAGTAGAACACAAGTCGCACTTGCGTGAACTTTTCCAGCGTCTCAAGGATTACGGTATTCTAATTAACACCTCAAAATGTACACTAGGCAAATCAGAAGTCACATTTCTAGGATATAGATTATCAGCTGCCGGCACCAAGCCCTTGGAAATGAAAGTGCAGGCAATCCAAGAATA
Source organism: Saturnia japonica (assembly GCA_033032175.1). NCBI lineage: Eukaryota > Metazoa > Arthropoda > Insecta > Lepidoptera > Saturniidae > Saturnia > Saturnia japonica. The sequence continues at coordinate 5,947,958 of CM065329.1, forward strand.
TCCCATCCCAAAGACGATTAAAGAACTTCGACGATTTTTAGGGATGCTGAACTTTTATCGTCGCTTCATTCCCAAAGCAGCTCATATACAAGGTCCTTTGAATAATATCTTTGCTGGATCTAATGTCAAAGGTTCTCATCCAATTATCATGACTACTGAGATGCTTCATGCTTTCAATGAATGTAAACTTTCATTACCACATGCTACACTTCTTGCTCATCCTTGCCCTTCCGCTGCCTTAGCAATTTTTACAGATGCGTCTGATTCAGCTATCGGAGCTGTTTTACAACAGCAAGTCAATGATAGTTGGCAACCACTAGCATTTCACTCGCATAAGGTGAATTATGCTCAGAAAAAGTATAGTCCTTATGACCGCGAGCTTTTGGCAATCTACGAGGCCATCAGATATTTTCGTCACATGGTGGAGGCTCGTTTCTTCACAGTATTTACGGATCACAAACCACTGACTTACGCTTTCTCAATGAGTCGCGACAAATGTTCCCCAAGACAGTATCGCTACCTGGATTTCATAGCACAGTTCACCACAGATCTAAAGTATATTCGTGGACAGGACAATGTTGTAGCTGATGCATTGTCTCGTGTGTCAGAGATCACTCCTACCATCGATTACGAAGATCTTGCACAATCTCAGATGAATGATCTCGAATTACAAAAACTACTTCTGAATGGCTCAGCTCTTAAATTAGAGAAGGTGCTAACTGCACATTGCAAAACTTCAGTATACTGTGATACTTCTGTGCAAATACCTCGTCCTTATCTAACTGTTACTTTTAGAAGACAAGCTTTTGATGCCCTACACAATCTTCATCATCCTGGACGGTCATCTACAGTAAGATTGGTCAAAGAACGTTTCGTTTGGCCAGGGATTCGTAAGGACTGTAGAGAGTGGGCTCGGCATTGTTTGGAATGCCAAAAGAGCAAAGTAACCAAACATACTGTTTCCCCCTTTCCTCTTTCCTTACTCCTTCCTCGAGGTTCACTCATATTCACCTCGACATTATAGGGCCTTTAACCCCTTCTTCTGGTTTCAGGATTGCCTCACGATAATCGACAGGTTTATTAGATGGCCTGAGGTGATTCCTATGACTGAAATCACAGCCGAAGCTAGTGCATCTGCTTTACTATCTGGTTGGATAGCCAGATTCGGTTGTCCGACGCGCATAACAACAGACCGTGGTCGGCAATTTGAGAGTCACCTATTCAAGGCTTTAACAACCTTGCTCGGTGCACACCATTTCCGTACCACTGCATACCACCCAGATGCTAACGGTATCATCGAGCGTGTTCACCGCAAGCTCAAGGCGGCTATAATGTGCCACTCTTCTTCACAGTGGACCGAAGCACTTCCACTGGTACTTCTCGGCATGCGCAGCTCCTGGAAGGATGACCTTCAACTATCCTCAGCTGAGCTCGTCTATGGTGAGCCACTCCGTCTGCCCGGTCAATTTTTGTCACCCAAAGATGACTACACTGCAGCAGACATCACCCAGTACGCAAATCGTCTCTGCGGTTACATGGCGAAACTCACCTCAAGACCGACATCATGGCATACTAACTCGCCATTTTACATACCACGTGATTTAAATTCCTGCACACATGTTTTTCTCCGGCAAGATCACGTCAGAAGTTCGATCGAACAGCCTTATACCGGTCCCTATAAAGTTGTGGAAAGTCGTCTGAAATATTTCACACTTCAAATAAAAGGGAAAATGACGAACGTTTCCGTGGACAGGTTGAAACCCGCATAAATAATGAAAGAAGTCCAAGTTCCAGTTCCAGCTCCCACTTCAACTACGACAACTAATACAGAGAGAAGAACACGGAGTGGGCGCATAATAAAGAAACAAAATTTTTATCGCCCGTGGTCACGGTCTGAGCGGGGGAATGATGTGGTGTACTATACGCTCCGCTTAATAAATCTATACCGCGGTACAAGATGTGACGTCATGATTCTCGTACTACCGCCGCGGCTCGCGACAGCGCGCGATGCGACGTGCGCCACACTTCAGAGCGAGACGATCACTTGTAGCGCACAGTAGTTGACTCACCGTTATTTCAAATATCTTGATGTTTAAATTTAATTATCGCAATACAGCTCTTATAATATTGCATTTTTATTATTTATTTATTCAAGTGACCCTTTTAATGTGGAGGTGATAATAATCACCTCTACAGAACAGTTATCATAGTTGAACATCATCTAAGTAGTATATTTCATGACCCGCCTCATTTTTTAAAAGGGTTAAGAAATAATTTTTTAAACAAAAACATAATTTGGGAAGGAAAGATCGCTACTTGTAAATATATAGAATTTATCTATGATAATACACAAGAGCACTACCAAAATTAACAGCCCATAATATTGATCCCAAGAAAAGAAAAAAAATGAAGGTCAGCGTAGCTTCTCAGGTTTTAAGTGCCCGCACTGCTGCCATGCTGAAATAGACTGATGCACTCAGTGAGTATGATGATTTATACGACTTATACAATCATTATAAAATTATTTGAATTAACTGAATTCATACAGTTTAATGGTGAAGAAATAATGTGACGACACTTGACGTTCTTCAACCTTAGCCAGTGTGGTGGTTCTGTATGTTTCTTATATTAGGACCTAGGTACAGAACGATTTGAATACATTGTGTCTAGTAGCAATCTAAGTGTTAAACTATAAATGTGTTCTTTTCATGTCAAATGTATAATGCAGCTGATTTTTAGGATAAATAAATCCTACCATAGTATCAATTTAATGTTATTTCTAATGTGTAGATTCGCTTATTTTCAGAAAATTTACATAGTGTGAAAACAGAAAAAACAATGGCCACAACAGTAGACGTGGTTGAATTTTTTGATAATTTGTTTGACAGTGTGAATGGCTACCCTGGTGGTGCAAAGAGGGGAAAATTAAGACGTGCAATAAAAAAAATTCACCACTTCAGTCATATTGGTCTTATGCCATTAATAAAATTAAAAGTATTAACTTTGTTGACAAAAGTATCAAACATGCTGTGCGATCAGGAAAACCTCGTCTTGTGAAAGTGCCATCTCTGCAGGGTTGGAAAACAACCATAGAAAGTTTTTTAAGGATATCTAAATTATTATTTAATAAGTATGGGGTGGACTATTATTATCCAAGTTATATAAATCAAGATCCACTAGATTTTTTTTTGAACGTATAAGGGCATTAAATTACAGAAATGTTAACCCTGATGCAAACACATTCATATATGCATTTACGTCACTAATAATTTCAAATGTGCTCAGCCCTCATTCAAAATTCTCTAACTGTGAAGAGAATAATGGAGAGACATTACTAAATCTAAGTATTCTCTTTGAGAATGAAAATGTTTACAAAGAAAATACAGGAGTAAATGAAAGGTCTCTCCAGTTCTCTTAACAGGAATATCCAAAGGAAAAGATTTCATTGGACCAAGTGATCTTGGAAAAAATTAAAGTTCACTGCTCAGCATACACAGCACGTTATGTATGTAGAAAACTCTCCAAAGCAATAAAATACAAAGCCTGCCTGGTATCGCCATGTAACCTCCTTTCGGCATATTCAACCTTTTCCAACATATAATGTTTTTTAATTCCGTTGACGTCTTCGCACTGTTATAACCCTTATTTCTAAGCACACATAGCGCACTCAGCACCTTAGCATATGACGCTATTTTATCACATGTGCAATTCAGCACTTCACAATTGTTACTTTAATTATTAAAAATTTCCTTCAAGTCAGTCAGTATCAAGACATCGCGGAGCACGGTCCTAACTGCTCAACAAAATTCGGGAGTCAGTGTGTCAGAGTATTGTTTCATATAAAATATATATGAGTTGTGAAAAGTGTATTTTTTTTTTAAAAGACAACCAGAGACGGTCTCCTAACAAATTGGTGTCAGAAGTGGGATGTCAGAAATAAGTCTTACGACGTAAAGTCATATAGACGCTGGCATCCAATCCCAAGGACCCCTGTACTGTATTGTCTTCTGATCGACAGGAAGACTTAACCTAAGGCTAAGCCTGCATCAGCTACGCCACTACGCACAACTACCAGGACGACGGTCAGTCTCAACTTTATAGCGTGAGCCCGCTCCGCACACTCCACTGATATATCCCTCTGTTCGACGGTCAATCTTGCATCAACGCGTCCACACCAGTCAAGCAGTTTCCTGATTCACCAACTCCATCACCATCGCAACATAGCCACTACACTTCGTGCAGTTCGTCAAAGCCAGTGGTCAGCATCAGTGCTGGTGAAATGTTACTACTATTTGCAGTTATACAGTGAGTGTTTTGCTTCTGAGCCTATCACAGTGTTTTTTTTTATTACAAATGTGTCGTTTTAGCCAACTTTAATTTGCCGTTATAATAACTTACTATATCTTCTATTTTTATATTTTACTATTTCTTTTACATTTTATACGTTTTACCAAATCTCGTAATCTTATACATTTTCTATTCCGTTTAACATTCATAATTCAAAATGTCACTTAAATCTGAAAGTTCTGAAGCACCAACTACGGCTCAGAAAGTTACTCTTTCAATCCTTACTAAATTCATAAAAGGGTACAACGACGACAGGGAATTACGGAGGATCGCTCGGATCGGCACAGTGTACGGAGCTCTATCGTGTGTACGGTCGCAGTTGCCGGGAAACCTTTCCCCTGAGCACCGACCCTGCCTTGCACGAGCTTGAGATATCCTGTCTCGCTCGCACGCCGACCTGCCTAAGCCTGTCCGCCGAAATGCGCCCGTCGAAGCTTGCCGCCTAAGCCCGACCGCCCAAGTGCACCAGCCGAAGCCCGCCCGCCGAAGCTCGCCCACCCAAGCCCGCCCGCCTATGCCGCCCGCCTAGTCAGCCGCGTTCACCCACCGTCACGGCACCATGCTTGACGGCAAGGAAATCCAAGGCCTTTCTCAGGGCCAAACCAAAACCAAGACTACCTCAACGACCCCTCGCAACCCTATGGACACCGACGACGACGCTAATCCAACAACCACGACTACGCCCACCGGACTACACCGCAGCCGCACGTACTCAAGAGAGACGGCGCCCCCGTCTGCCTTCGTGCAGGCCCCTTCAACACCCAGGCCATCAACTGCGCCGCCACCCGGCACTGTAATGGCCCCGGGAGAGATCTACGAGCGCGATCTAAAAACGCTCGCCGAGCTTCTTGACGCCCAGTTACTTTCGGATGGCATGCTCCGATGTATGGCGTTGTACCTACGCGTCAAGGAAGCCGAAACGGGAGGCATGAAACCAAACTCCCACGATGTCGCCTCGCTCAAACACGCCGCCGGAGGCATATTAGCGCCACCCCCCATCCCGAAGGTCATCCTAGAAATGAGCCCCGAAAGGAGAGCTTCAAGAAGGAAGCGCTCCGAATCGGATGAGCACGAAGATAGCCACCAACCAGCAGCCCGCGTGAATATCACCCCCGAGCTGCTGGACCAACTTCAAGCAGACACTACTGACGACAACCTCCAACGGCCGCAGCGTCCGGCGAAGAGGACCAAGTTGCCAGTAGTGGCGAAAACTGTGCATACGGCCCCTCCCCCTCCAGCTCTTGCACCACCCAGGGGAGGCTACGCGACCGTGGTAGCATCATCACCACCAACAGCGCGCCCCGTTACCCGGCCACCATAGGCCCCAAGGGAAGCACCCACTGACGTAACAACTGCCGTGCAGTAGCCTACGCCGTCAACTGCAAGACCATCTGCGGTTCCAGCATCCAACCCGCCTGCTCCAGAACGCAAGGCGAGGTACCCACCCGTGGTAGTGGAGCGGCTACCTAATTGGACGCACCATTTCCGGGTCATTTCTGAATAGCTCGACCATAGGCCGAACGCTTGTCCGTTTGGCGAAGGCGTCCGCTTCACGCCAGCCAACGACAATGAGTACCGTTTGATACAACGGTACTTCACGGACCTAGAGAAACGGGAGGGAGTAGCCTGGTTCTCCTACTCCCTGCCTACGGAGAGAATCCTGAAATTCGCCATTCGAGGCCTCCCCGGGGAAACCAAAACGGAAGAAATCACCGAGGCCCTCACGGAATTAGGCTTTGAGCCTGAGTACGTGAAACACATAAGGGGACGAAGTGGGAGACCAGGATGCGTCTTCCACTGCATCCTAAAGAGGACGCCGGACCTCATTCCTAAAATCTACCAAGTAGACGAGCTACTCCGCATGCCCGGGGTCAAGTTCGAGGCTTGGAGAGGAAAACAGGGCCCGGCCCAATGTCACCGGTGCCAACAGTTCCGGCACTCCTCCCAGAACTGCCACCGCCCTACCGCATGTGTGCGCTGCGGAGGGCCACATATGGCATTCCAGTGCACCCGTCCCAAGGAAGAACCGCCCACCTGCGCTAACTGCGGGGGCCCTCACCCGGCCAACAGCCACGTGCAGTGCCCAGTCTTCAAACGCGAGGCGCGCAACCGCCGTGCCGGCACCGTGACGAGATCGGGCCCAACGGGCCGTGTAACAGGAGACTTTCCACCCCCTCTCGCGACAGTCCAGGAAACCGCGCCAAGCAGCCTCATGGCTTCTGCCAATGACGCGAGCACGCGCGTCACCTCTAATAGGAGATGCGGAAAAAAAGCGCGAGCAACCAAAACCGCTACCAGCGAGGCAACCCAGCCTCCTACACTGGCAGCGCAACCGACAACAATGGACACCCTGACGCACACCACCAACGTCGTCAAGAGCATAATCGAGGTCGCTAGAAATGGCACCGAAGCCGAACAGGCATGCATAAGATCATTGCTCGCCCTCTTCGCTCCCAATGCCTGATCAACAGCAACAACTCCGAGTCGTCCACTGGAATGCCTGTACGCTCACAGGGAAACGTAGGATGGTCGACCACTTTCTCCGTGAGCAGAACATAGACATCATGCTCGTATCGAAAACGCGACTCCTGTCGGGTGAAGCATTCCGCATACCTAACTACATCATCTACCGAAAGGACGAAGTCACCGCACGAGGAGTGGCGTACAGGGGGTTCGCCATAATTATTAGGAGGAGGATTGTCCACCAAATAATAATTCAGGTTGACCTACAGAGCTTCTACGCGTTTGGAGTGCTCATCAACCAATCAAAATCAAACAAGGATTTTCGCGGCCTACAAGTCACCCAACTCGCGATTTCATTTCGCTGAAATCCGAAAAATAATCACTAACAATACGCCCACAATTTTGGCTGGAGACTTCAACGCAAAGCATCCCGCGTGGAACTCCCAGCTAATCTGTCCCCAAGGACGAAGCCTGCACGAAGACTCCATCAAATACGATTACCAAGTGGAAGGACCTGACGAACCCACCCACCACTCTGGTACGTCTGAAGACGTACTAGACATCGTTATCTACAAAGGCCTCAGTGCGCTTCCCACCCAGATAGTCCTTCCAGACCTCCCATCCGACCACAGGCCAGTGTTGCTCGTCATCGAGAAACCCCCGATACGGGTAACATTGCCCACAAACCACAAGCGCGTTGATTGGAGGGTTTTTACCGAAAGGTTAAGAACACTCCATCAGCGCCGACCTCCACGGCTGAAGAAGTCGAGCGGGCCTCGGCTGCTATCACCGCCCATCTGCGAGCTGCTCTCGATCTAGCGACAACCACCCACCAGTCGCACACCGATCGTACCGGGGGTAGACTCAGGTCACTCCCGGCCTGCATGAAGGCGCTAATCGACGAGAAGCGGCAAGCCAGGAAAAAATGGCAACGCAACCGTTGCCCCTTGCAGAAAGCAAGATTAAATAATCTTGCCGAACGAGTGAAGATCGCCCTCGACGACCATTCTGCGGAATCATGGACATCCCACATAGAATCTATCGGTCATGACATGCCCTCTGTCCACCGTCTGTGTGGGCAACTGTCTGTGAACAGACCCCCCATTAAACCCATGCGGGGAAGCGACGGGAATCTGCGCTGCCGCACAGAGGACCGCGCCGAAATCTTCGCAGACTGGCTCGAGTCCCAGTGCGTTCCGACCACAACCACCAACCACCAACACGTTGCGGACGTCAATCAACACCTGCAGAATTACTTCTCGGCGCCCATACTACCAACTGAGGACCCGGTGTTCGTCTCGCCTGGTCAAGTTCGCCGTGTAATTCTGCGCACCAAACCCCGGAAGGCCCCAGGCGCGGACCGTATCACGAACGCAGCGCTCCGTCAGTTGCCGCTCCAATCCGTCGCGGCACTGGCCCGCCTTTTCAACGGGATACTACGCTCGGAGCACTTTCCCGAACAATGGAAAGCTAGGACGGATCATAATGCTGCCCAAGCCCAGCAAAGATACAAGGCTACCAGGGAGTTATCGGCCGATCACCCTACTTAGCACGATTTCCAAGGTGTTTGAGAGATTGGTGCTCCAACACCTAACACACCACATTCCTCCGCGTGACGAGCAGTTCGGATTCCGGACTGAGCACTCCACCACCCTCCAGCTCTGCCGGATTACCCACCTGATGTCCGAGTGCCTGAACAGGCACCACTTCTTCGCGGCCGTCTTCTTGGATATGGAGAAGGCGTTCGACAAGTTATGGCACGAGGGCCTGCTGTACAAACTGTCAACATCGAGTGCTCCAAGAAGGATAATCCGAGTGATAGCCTCGTACCTCCGAGATCGTCGGATGTGTGTCGCGGTGGAAGACGCGACCTCAACCGTCAGACCGGTGCGCGCATGCGTACCGCAGGGCAGCTGTCTCTCGCCTGTGTTGTACGCGCGTTATACCGGCGACATACCGCTGGAGGGCTGGGCGTAGCTCGCGCTGTTCGCGGATAATGCGGCGTACTTTGCGTGCTCAGCGAACGCGCAAACCGGCGTATCTTACCTGCGACCGACGCTAGAAGCGCTTCCCGGCTGGCTCGATCGCTGGACGTTGGTCGGTCAACGTGGCGAAGACACAGGCGCTAATCACCAAGGGATACCCGCCCCCACCCCTCACTCTCATGGGACACGACCTGCCATGGTTGCCGCAGGTCAAATACCTGGGAGTTCAGCTTGACAAAAAGCTAAAATTCAAAGCCCATGTAGACGAGACTATCACGAAGACGAAGACGGCGAGGGCCAGGTTACACTCCGTGCTGGCGTCCAACCGCCCTCTCCGCACGAACACCACCATTTATAAACTGTAAGTTCGCAGTAGGCTAACGTACGCGGCCCCTGCCTGGTACGCCTACATCAAGGATTACCAAAAGAAGAGGCTCAGCACAATCTGAGCCTCAGGACCATTGTCAGAGCGCCACGCTACGTGAAAAACGCCACGATAGCGCGCGACCTCCAAATCGAGTGCCTGGACTCCTTCGTGGGAAGACTGGCCACCAAGTTGTTCCGAAGAGCGGATGTAACGCAGCATCGCCTCGTCAGAGGGATTGCCCCGCTGCACTCCCGACCACCGGACGACAATTATTTACCTTCGCCACACAACCTCATCATTATCGACGCCGACGTTTCAGACGGTGAACGATAAATGAACAAAAGACTCCACTTGCGATAAGCAAGCACCATCGAACCGTCCATCCGTTGATGGACGCGAAGATATTCACTGAAAAGGGCTCCAACCCTGGTACAGTTTCCCTACCACCTCATTATGAGGTGGGTGGGATGACTTCACGGAGGGAATTACTTCCCGCGTTTTTAACAGATTGCGACAACGCAATGTCTCTGGCCACCCCAGATCAACAAAATGTACTTTGTAAATTCATCATGTCTCAGTTGGAAGGGAAGACAAAGGTTGCTTGTAGTTTAAAAATATTTGACACGTGGCCTGAACTTAAAACTTTCCTTAGATCTACATTTGGGGAGAAAAAACACGCCACACATCTTTTGGTTGATTTGCAAAACTGTAGGCAACTTAGTTCGGAAGATGTTACTAAATATTCACTAAGAATTGAATCCATATTGACCAGAATACAATCAGATATCCATTACAACTGTAGAGAACAAAAAGAAATCGTTGGTCGTATAGCAGCTATGGAGGATCTTGCACTTAACACTTTTATGCTAGGATTAAACCCCTCGATTTCGAATATTGTGAAGTGTCGAAATCCTACCGACTTAAACGAAGCGGTACAACGTGCTATCGAGGAGGAAAAATTATTTAATTTTTCTAAATCTAATTTTACTAAATACCAAAAACAATGTTCTATTTGTAATAAATCGGGACATAATGCATCCGAGTGTTTTAAAAATAAAAAAATTATTAACTCTCAGGTACGCGTAAATCACTTAAATTCTAATCCTAATTGTGCCTAGTCCTAAGAGTGCCGCTACGAATTTATTCGATATTTCGTTCAGTAAACAGTTATTTGTGTACATAAACATTGTTAAACTGTGGTTTGAGGACTTGTAAACCTGTAACAGTGTTATATCAAGCTAACCATTAGTTAATCAAGTGAAATTTAATCAAAACTATAACATATTTAAACAAAACAAAAAAAAAAAATTAAATTACCTTCAGAGTATATTATTTTTGAATACCTTCAGAAACAGTGTATCTCTTTACGTACTTGACAGTTGTCATCTTGTAATCTGTCAATGTCATTTGTATCAGTCATTTAGTGACAAATAAAAAGCCATAATCATAGACAAATAACCAGCCATAATATCTACTATCGATATCACCGGTATTGCCGGGTTTTTAAAATAAATATATTTTTAGTAGGAAATATAACAAAATGGTATGTTGCAAGTGTTCAGATACAATTTATGACAACGAGGACGTTACATGTTGCAACTGCAAAATACTATACCATTTCAATTGTGGTGGCACATCAGGGAAACAAATTTTAGGAAAATGACTTCTGCCAAAAAAGCCTCATGGCGGGGACCTTGCTGCAATAAATCGATCTCGGATAAAGAAATTCGAGATAGTGAGTCAACAGCGGTGGTGGGAGCAGTTTCGTTGAATGATATACAGAATCTCCTTCAATCAGGATTGGATAATATATTAAAACAACAAAAGTCCGAACTTAATAATTTTAAAACGGATATGATGGCTAAAATCGATGTATCATTATCATCACTCGATCTAAAAGTAGAGAAAGCTTTGAAATTGATATCTAATTTAACTGATAATTGCGACATTCTAATGGCTTCGATTACTCCACTCCAAGACAGTGTTAAGTATTTGTCAGAACAACATGACACCTTCCAGAAAACAATCAATAATTTTGAACAAAATATGGAAAAATTAGAAAACGACAATAATATTCTGAAAAGCAAAATACAAATTTTAAATTCTGTAAAAAATGATCAAAATGAAGTAGAACAACGTGCTAGATTTAATAATGTGAAAATTTACGGAATTCCCGAGAGAAAAACCGAAAATCTTACCCAAATTGTAATGTCCATATCAAAATTTCTAGAAGTACAGATGACCAATGACGATATACTCTTTGCAGCGCGCATTATACCACGTAACAATACTGTAACAAAACCAAAGTCCATTATAGTAAAGTTCAATTCTTTTATGAAGAAAGATGAGTTACTTAACCATGCTCGTAAAAATAGAGGTTTTTCTAGTAAAAACATAGGGATTCCTGGCGAGGAATGACAAATATACATAAATGAACATCTTACGCGTCAAAACAATAATCTACTAAATAATACCAGGGTCGTTTGTAAAGAATTGGGGTTTCGTTATGTATGGACGCGAAACACAAAAATATATGTAAGAAGGAACGACAATTTCCCAGCCATTCGGATTCACAACGAAGAAAATCTAGAAAGTCTGCAAGTCAAAGGATCGAGTCAGCCTGCAGCATCATGCCTTCGCCAGACGACCAATTCTGCTTCATGAATTGCTTTAGAACTACTCGTAATACGTACACAAATATGTTAATTTTAATTTTAATGTTATTACCAAGTAATTGTTTAACTAACTCACATACTATACAAGTTATACTTCACTCACAATACATAAATTACAACTACAGTAACACAACACAATACATTTCACATACTCATATATCCTGTACTAAAAAATCTTTTATTATAATATTTGGAGCCGAACTTAAAATTAACACAATTAATTTTAACTTAACAGTTATTTATCTGATAAAATAAAACAAAATAAGCTTACCGTATTTTTTTAAAACGCCCGTATTAGAGGTAAAACCTTAGAATTTCGACTAGGTCTTTTAAACCACGATTACGAAATCATTGCTATTTGTGAAACATGGCTGTTGGAAGGCGTCAATGATGCTGAGGTATCAGATGCACGATACGATGTGCATCGTCGCGATCGTACCGTTAATCCTCTTAAATCAGGCAATTCAAGGCAGGTTGGCGGGGGAGTTATGTTTTTGGGGCGCCGTGAATTAAACGCACATCGTGTCTATCCACTATGCAGTGACGACCCTGGTACTTGTGAGTTTTTACACCTAAAAATTGAAGCCCGTGCTCTACGGAGCGAATGTAATTTTCACATTATCTGTGTTTACTTGCCAGGGACAGGGTCATCTAGAGACAGTCTTTTATCATCGCTCAGCATTTATTTACAAAGTTGTAGTATCACAGGTATCCGTGATGATAATATTTTAATCTTGGGTGACTTTAATCTACCCAATATCACTTGGATTTTCGATGATCCCGGTCGTTTAACTCATTCTTCCGGTAGTCTTAGTGACTGTCAAAAATAATTTGTTGACCTACTATCGGAATGGGGTTTGAGTCAATACAATACAATTAAAAATTATAATAATCGATTTTTAGATTTGGTGTTTGGCAATACTCATGCAGTTGTAACCAGATCACTGTCCCCAATAGTAAAGGAAGATCTACCTCATCATCCAGCTTTAGAAATTCAATTCCCAAATATAAACCTTAAGGTACTGAAATATCCGCAGCATTTTGTTTATAAATTCAGACAAGCCGACTACCACAACATAAATTCGAACTTGAGCGCTTATAACTGGGATTGTGATTTGGGTAAGGAATCCATTGATAACGCTCTTAATATTTTCTACGAAAGAATAAAATTAGCTATTGATAAATACGTGCCCCGCTATCTTAGGGCCAGTAAAAATATACCGATATGGTACTCACGGGCACTTATGCATATTATTAAGGAAAAATATAATACCACCAAAAATGGAAAAAGTTTGGATTACTTTCAGATTATCACAGTTTCTCACTCCTAAGATCACGGTTTAAAAAAATGCAAAATCTTTGATGGAAAAATTATATTAAGAAATGTGAACTCTCAAACCAAAGTAATCCCAAGGAGTTCTGGAACTATGTTAAAAATTTAAAAAAGTCGCAATCATTTCCTGCACATGTAAGTTATGGGACCTTATCCGCAAATGATGGTGAGGACACGTGTAATCTATTCTTAGACTATTTTCAATCTGTTTACACAAGTAATTATACCCAACGCTCTGTGAATCACTCTTCCAAAACTAATTCTTTGAGCAGAATGGGCTCTTTAAATTTATCTCCAAGCTTAGTACACAAATACTTAAAGTTAACTGACCCTAATAAAGGTGCAGGAACCGACAACATCCCTTCTTTGTTCGTTAGGCAATGTAGTGAGGCCTTGGTCGTTCCTCTTACTATACTATTTAACAAATCACTAACATTGGGTTATTTCCCAAGTAAGTGGAAAGAGGCCTTTATAACACCAATCTATAAATCCGAGTCTAGATCAAATGTAGAAAATTACCGTCCGATTTCATTACTCTCAGTGTTCAGTAAATTATTTGAATTATTAGTTCACGACCAGATATACAATTTTTAGCTACGTCTATCCCCGCGACTCAACATGGATTTATGAAAAAAAGGTCGACTCAAACCAATTTAGCTGTGTACTCTGGTTATATAGCGTCTGGAATGGACCAGGGTTACCAGGTTGATGCCGTATACACTGACTATTCCACATGTTTCGACAGAATTAATCACGATATTTTGGTGCAAAAGCTTTCGAGTGTCGGTATACATGGTGATTTATTGAGATGGTTCGCTTCTTATGTTTCTAATAGACATCAAGCAGTGCGCGTAGGTGTACACATTTCACGCTTTGAAAAAATTCCATCCGGTATCCCGCAGGGATCACACCTCGGTCCGTTGCTGTTTAATGTGTATGTCTCTGATATATCTTCTTGTTTTAAACATGCTGAATGCCTTATGTATGCGGACGATACTAAAATTTTTAAGGTTATTCGTAGTATTAATGACTGCCTTCTCCTTCAGCAGGATCTGGATCGACTCTGTGACTATTGTCAAATAAACACACTGGATCTTAATATAAAGAAATGTAATTCTATAACTTTCACACGTAAACTTCGTCAAATTAATTACAGTTATTCTTTAAATCACTTGCCAATCCAAAGTGTTAATTGTGTGAAAGATCTGGGGATTATGATGGACTCGAAGTTACTGTACAATCTTCATTACGACTTTATTCATCAAAAAGCCATCAAAATGTTAGGATTTATATTTAGAGTCGCAGAGCCATTCAGCAAAATTCTACCACTTAAAATTCTTTATCTTTCTTATGTGAGAAGCTGCTAAGAATATGCGTCATCAATATGGTCACCAGCTTTCATTACACATAATAACAGGTTGGAAAATATTCAAAATAAGTTTTTAAAATTTCTTAATTTCAAAGGTAAGAACCATCCCATAGAGTACAATAATAACTTAAAGCACTATAACATTTTGTCACTAAAATACCGTCGAATCATAAACGATATGCGTTTTCTATATGATTTACTCAACTCAATAATAGATTGCACTGAACTCTTAAGTAAATTATATCTGCGAGTGCCTAGTAAGCATACTAGGAACCACACTTTATTCGCCATTTCTTCTGTAAAGCATACATATGCTCAAAACTCCACCCTTTATAGGTGTACTACACAGTACAATAAGCTCTTCAATGATGTTGATATTTTCCACCTAAGTCGAATGCAGTTTCTCAAGTCGGTCTCTAAAAGGTTAGTTCAGGAGGAATTACAGGAAACCTAAACACATGCGCACACATGTTAATTAACACACATACACACCCACACACAAACAAACACAACCATACCCATAATACTTGGTAAACTAATTTTAAATACATTCATACACACTTGTCATTATCGTTAGGTATAATTATAAAATGTAATTTATGTTCTACTTCATAATTGGCACTTTAGAATTATATTGTGATTATTTTACAGTTTTTAAATGTGTTGTGAAGTTTGTATATCTTAAATAAATAAATAAATAATTATAACCTAAATCCGAAAACTTGTAATTATTGCAAGAACCTCGGACACACGATTGAGCAATGCCGTAAAAGACAATACAATATGCAACGCCGCAAAAATACTATCAACGCGCAACCCGATCCAAATACATCGCATAGTAACCACGTAAAGGCGGTTCACATGTGCGATTCTGATGAACTAACTCACGAGGAAAATTTAAACTAAAAAGGATCTCAGGTTCGTGTCCACTGAGATCATATAATTTTCTAAAGGATACGGAATCTAATGCAACATCTACTAAATCTTATACACCTCAACAAAAATCGTTGAGTAATATTAATTTTACTAAATCTACTAAATCTTATACACCTCAACAAAAATCGTTGAGTCATACTAATTTTACTAAATCTTATAAACCTCAACAAAACGAGTGTTTACTGAAGCCCCAACAAGTTCATCGCTCTTGTGGTCAATTCACGGTTGCACAGGTCGATAATACGGCTCAGTCTAAATTTCCTAACACTCATAACAATTAGGTCACGAGACCTTTACCATGTGTTCTTAAATTTTCCTCAACACAGGGTAATCAAAACGGTTCTCACAAACAGACCAACGGACAGGGTAACCAGTCCCAAACCCACGGTCTTATTCCTAAAATGAATCTCTCATCTCGTGTTACATCGAGTTCTTTTTCTAGAGATTGTTCGCGTGAGCAACCCTACACTATAAATAATGTTAATAATAAAATATCATTACCTCATGTATTTTTAAAAACTAATTTTAATAAGAAGCCCCTTTGCTTTTTAATTGACACTGGTTCATCAATTTCGATTGTTAAACTTTCGAGTTTATTAAACCAGCCAGTGCTCGGGCCGGAAACTATAAAATTTAAAGGTCTAAGTGATAACGATTCCTATTGCGAATCGCTAGGATCTATTACGCTAAAGTTTGAATATCAAATATCTCGAGTCGATAGAATAATATTCGACTACAAATTTCACGCGATTAACGATACAATTAATTTAAATTACGATGGCATTATAGGTAGCGACCTCATTCAGCATTTCAAAATCGATGTACAATATTCTACAAATTCACTTAGTCTACAAGGTCACATTATTCCTATTCATTTTAGTAAACCATCATATGTCCTATCTCCGCGGTCAGAAATGATTATTGAATGTCGAGTTTCCAACCCGTCGGATATTATCGGACAAAAAGAAGCCTTAGTATTAGATCAAAAATTTTGTGAAGGCGTATTTTTAGTTAATTGTATTATTTGTTTGAAATCCAATAATAGAGTAAATGTTTCAATTTTAAATACGACTGAGTCAGCATTCGAATTTGATGACTATCATGTTCAACTGACTCCGTTTGAATTCCCGGCTTCAAATTATAACGATATTGAAACTGAACGTATTCATCAATTAAATTCTTTTGATTATTATAGATCTAAAAAGGTTCTTGATCAAATTAGATGTTCTCATTTAAATCCACAGGAAAAGAAAGCCTTAATGCATTGTATTTCAAAATATACCGATGTGTTCCACCTAGAAGGTGAAGTTTTAACACATACGAATATAATCCAACACTCTATCAATACTGGGGATGCCGCCCCCATACATGTAAAATCCTATCCCTTTCCTGAGGTACATAAGGACGAAGTTGAAAAACAAATCACGAAAATGCTTAATCAAAATATTATTCGCCCTTCAATTTCTCCATGGAGTGCCCCCGTCTGGGTAGTCCCAAAGAAGCTAGATGCCTCCGGCAAACAAAAAAGAGATGACTTTCATGTCATTCATTAAAAATAAAATATATTATATCTACATATTGATTGAAAATAAAATAATTAAAATACACATAAATATAATACCATAAAATAATAAAGTACATAAATATTTGTGCATGTGATAATTAAAAAAGTGCATGAAGTGAAGAAGAACATAGTCGCCGTTCATAATACATCATTTCATCAGGTACGTTGCGTGCTTTCTCTAATAAAAATACTGTTTTCCAAATTATCCTTATTTCTTATTTATTAATAGTCCTCTATATCGTAAAACCAGCGTCGCAATAACATTTGGTCCTTCGAGCCGGATTTCATATTTATAGCCCTACCATAGCGTACCATACCATACCATACCGCGTTCTCGCTTTCGAGCATTTCCTAGCCTTGAGCTAAGAAAATAACCACCCACTTCCGCTCTTCACCATCCTCGTGTCTTAAAGGTGTTGCCTTATAACTTCATATAACTATTTACCACAGCTATGCCTCCGGAAACACGTAGTGGGGATAGTGAAAAACAAAGATTAATAATCTTAGAAGCTCGCCTTAAGTATCTATATGAATTTATTGAAGAGGTATTATGAAAAATCGCAAAAGGCGCTATGCAGCCCTGAATGTGTCGTAACGTTTTTAGACACCATCGAAACAATCGATCAAATTCGTGACAATATTCAAGTCACCACTGAAGAGTACGAGTTACTTCTTAAGCGCAAACCAGATTCTAAGCCTAACTTCGAAGATATGTCTTCCGTTGAAAAAATGTACTGTAAGATTAAAAATGCTATCAAACAAATTAAGCCACGTTCAATTAATGTTATTTTTGAATCGAATAAGCCAAGACATAGTGCGATTAAATTGCCACCTATAGAAATAATGCCCTTTGACGGTGATATTCGAAACTGGCCGTTATTTTTCTCCAGTTTTAAATCGACAGTACATGACAACTCATCGCTTACCGATGCCGAGAGATTGTACTATTTGTTAGGGAAGCTCTCGAGCAAGGCACGGGCAGTTTTTTCTGGAATTCGCACAAACGCTGAAAATTATACTATCATAATTAATTCTCTTATTGATAGATATGAGGATACGCGAACATTAGCTTAATCATATTTAGATCAAATGATGAATCTTAAATTAGATGGTGTGTCGTCGACTTCGTATTTTCAAATGTTTTTAGATAAATTTATAACGGCTACGAGCGAATGCATTAAGGAATCTTCCTATTGACAATTTAGCCGATCACATTTGCTACATATCGCTAAAAAAAGTTAGACGATCAGACTATTCACACTTTTAAAATGTTACATAGTGTAGCAGAGTGTGCGCTCCGGTAAAGATTGCAAACTTAGCAAAACGATATATCGTGGTTGAGAGCGCACACGGGCTTCAGTCGTCGTCCCTCCGCGATTATTAATGTACTACTATATCGGAGTAAAGGAATACGCACATTAAATAGATCTATATTATTTATCTCTATAGAAACCTCGTAAGGAAGCTAGGGGTAAATTAACAATAAATACCTACAGAGCTCCAAGAAGGTAAAGTGGTGACCCGAACGCGAAATTCTACCGATATAGTGTTACATGATACATTAATAAAACGAAAGTGTTTGTTCGGACTTTGGACATTTTATTGCGTAATCAGTGTACTGAGAAATACGTGGACTGGTGTCGACTCCCTTCTGACAGTGTGCGGTCTCAGGAGGTTATATATAGCATTAATATAGACATTTTTAGTGATTATAAAGGGAAAACTTGGCCAGTATAGCTGATAAAATGGCAGAAAGCATGAGAGGAGAGGAAATTGCGGAAATCCGAAGAGGAAGCAACCATCAGTTCCCAATGAGAGATTTACTTACTCAGATGCATAAAATGAATCTGGAAATAGCATCGCTACGCGAAGAAGTTAAAAACCAGCAGCAGGATCGACGAAGTATATATCAGAGACGCAATCGCAATTTTAGAGGAAGGTCGAGAGAAAGATCACAATCGAGGCCAAGGAAGACACCGGAAGATCCAGACTGGCTATGTAGGTTTCACTACAGGTATCGAAGCAAAGCCAAGTCCTGTGAAAAACCTTGTGCTTGGAAGAAACACATCGGAAAACTAGAATTGGTACAGTCAGCAACGGCGGGAGACTTCGTACCGGGTGAAAATCACCGCCTCAGCGTAACGGACAGGCAAAGCGGTTTAACATTTTTAGTGGATACAGGAGCTAACATATCGGTAATTCCAGTATCTAATAATAAAAAACTATTGAATGAGTGTTCAGATTATAAACTATTTGCAGCCAATAATAGTGAAATTAAGACGTATGGTATCAAAACTCGTTAATTTAAATTTAAGATTACGGCGACCATATCGCTGGACTTTTGTTATTGCTGATGTTAATCAACCCATTATACGTGCAGATTTTTTAGAATATCATAGTTTATTAGTAGATGTAAGAAATAAGAAACTTATCGATAAGGTTACTAATCTAAATGTTTTAGGATCGATAGTTAGTTTTGATCAAGAATCCATTTTTACAATCGTAGATACTCATCCGTATTATGAGTTATTAAAAGATTATCCGGAAATAACTAAACCAGTTTCATTTAGGGAAATACCTAAGCATGCCGTTTATCATCATATAGAAACGACAGGTCCACCGGTATATGCCCGGGCAAGGCCATTACCGCCGGATCGGTATAAGAGGGTTAAGGCAGAGTTTCAGACGATGTTAGATATGGGAATTTGTAGACCATCTAAGAGCCCATGGGCGAGTCCCTTACATGTAGTGCCCAAAAAGGGAGGAGAAATCAGACCCTGTGGGGATTATAGGCGATTGAATGCTATAACACAACCGGATAGATATCCAATTCCTAGGTTACAAGATTTTACATATATAATGGCTAATAAAAAAGTTTTTTCCAGGATCGATATTAATAGAGCTTACCATTGTATATTGGTACACCCTGATGATGTACAGAAAACAGCAATAATTACCCCATTTGGTCTTTTTGAATTTACCCGTATGATGTTCGGATAACGTAACGCAGCTCAAATGTTTCAGAGATTCATGAGTAATACTGTGCTGCAAGGATTAGATTTTCTCTATTGTTTCTTAGATGACGTCATAGTTGTAAGTGATAATTGGTCAGATCATAGAGAACATCTTAAGCAGGTATTCGAACGATTCAATAATTTTGGTATAACTATAAACATAAGTAAATGTGATTTTTGTAAAAGTGAAGTAGAATTTTTAGGATATAAAGTAACTACTGAAGGTATTCATCCGTTAGAAAGTAAGGTCAAGGTTATTGAGGAATTTCCAAAACCAGAAACTATTGAACAGTTACGTAGATTTTTAGGGATGATAAATTTTTATAGGTCACATATGCCTAAAGCAGTAGAATATCAGGCTGAATTAAATTTATATCTTCATAATTCAAAGAAACGTGATAAAACGAAAATAAAATGGACAGAAACAGCTGAACGAGCATTTCTAGAATGTAAGCAGCGATTGCAACAGGCAGTAACTTTATCGCATCCATTGCCCAATTGTCAACTTGCACTTTTTACTGACGCTTCTGAGAATAGCGTAGGTGCAGTTTTGCAACAGTAAGTAAACAATAGGTGGGAACCTTTAGGTTACTATTCAAAAAAATTTTCGGAAGCGCAAAAAAAATATAGCACGTATGATCGCGAATTATTAGCCATATACATGTCTATACAACATTTTCGGAATATGATAGAAGGCAGGGATATAATAGTATATACAGACCATAAACCGTTAACGTATGCCTTTTTGAAAAAGAATAGCGAAAAAGATATACCTCGTAGAACGCGACAGTTATTATACATTAGCGAATTTACTACAGACGTAAGACACGTAGCCGGAGAACAAAATGTAGTTGCCGATTGCTTATCGAGGATAGAGAGTATATCACGACAGAGTTCAATTGACTATAAAGCAGTAGCGGAAGCTCAGAGGCAAGATAGGATTTTATTAGAACTACGCGAGGACCACACGCAATTTAGGGAAATATATTTACCAACATGCGGAGAGTCTATCGTTTGTAATATGGCAGGAAAGAAAGCCAGACCTTATTTACCGGAGAAATTTAGAAAAATAGCATTTCATTCAGTACATGATAATAGTCATCCTGGTATACGTAGTACACGGAAAATGGTAGCAGACAAATTTTATTGGCCCGAGATGAATAAGCAGGTAGGGCAGTGGGCAAAAGCATGTATAAGGTGTCAACGCGCGAAGGTACAGCGGCACAACAAGTCGGAATTAGGTAACTTTCCGATAGGCGAGCGTTTCGATCATATCCATGTAGATATAGTAGGACCATTACCAACCACACCCGAGGGGTATAGATATTTAGTTACCATGATAGATCGTAAAACTGGATGGCCGGAAGCTTTTCCAGTTGAAGATATTCATGCTGATAAAGTAGCTAAAGTCATTTATGAAGGTTGGATTGTGCGATTTGGATGCCCAGTGAGATTAACTAGTGATCAAGGTACACAATTTGAGAGCAATATTTTTAGGGAATTAATGAAATATTTAGGTATACATAAAATTCGTACGACAAGTTTTCATCCTCAAAGTAATGGTATGATTGAGAGATGGCACAGATCTTTAAAAGTAGCACTCAGAGCGAGAATGATTGATAGGAACAAAAGTTGGTTACAGGAATTAAGCACTGTACTATATGGTTTGCGGACAGTTCCGAGAACAGATACTAATGTAAGTGCAGCCGAAATGGTGTATGGTACAAGTTTAAGAATTCCAGGCGAATTTTATGAGGATATTGAAGAAGATAAATACGATACACATGAGTATACAAAACAACTAAGGGATAGTATTAATAATTTAAAAGTTAGACATACGCAACATAGTAATGCCAGAGCAATTTTTGTACACACAGATTTACAAAATTGTAAACAAGTTTTTATTAGAAACGACACCGTTAGAAAGACATTACAACCACCATATGAAGGTCCATTTAACGTCATAAGTAGGAATAGTAAACATTTTGTCATTCAGATGCCTAATAGGCAGGCGTGTATTTCAATTGATAGATTAAAACCTGCGTATATGTTAGACACTGAAAATTCAGATCAAGAATTAGTTAGAGATATAGATATGAATAGCGATAATAAAATAGTTAAGCAATCAAATTCTAAAATAAAAGTAGGTAAACAGAACGCTGATCGCAGTAATTTCGTAACCTGTACCACACGAAGCGGTCGAGCTGTGAAATTACCTGTGAGATTTAAATGCTGACTAGCAACCTAGATTAAAAGAAAGAGGTTTTCGCTGAATTTTTATTATGTGCATATAAATATTATTACAAAATAAAGTTTTTAAATTAATTATTTTTGTGTAGTCGATAACAACACATAGTTTATTTTTGTATTATATTAATTTACAAAGTATTCAAAATTATTATCACTATGGGAAAAACATATAGTAAAGATGAGGAGATAATTATAGCTCAGAATGGTTCCAATCAAGCAGATTATAGCTCGGTCGAAAGTCATATGGAAACATACGGACTAATGATGCTAGGCATAGCGATATTGTTAGCAACCATAGTGGGATACAAGTGTTGCGGATCATGTTGTTCTCGCGTGCGGCGAATGCTACGGAAAGAAATGACTAACACAATAAGTAAAATGCAGTTACAGTAGAACATAAACGCTGTGTAAAATAATGTAAGCGCGGAAAATATTTTTTAGAATTGCAGTATATTATGTGTATTTTTTATTATTTGTATTTGTTATTTTTAACATTTTACTATACTATGTATTCATATATGAGTCAGTATGTAAAAAAATCTTTTTAACTTTTCATGTAAAAAAATTTTTTTGTAAAAGGAAGGATCACTGTAGCAGGGTGTGCGCTCCGGTAAAGATTGCAAACTTAGCAAAACGATATATCGTGGTTGAGAGCGCACACGGGCTTCAGTCGTAGTCCCTCCGCGATTAGTAATGTACTACTATATCGGAGTAAAGGAATACGCACATTAAATAGATCTATATTATTTATCTCTATAGAAACCTCGTAAGGCAGCTAGGGGTAAATTAACAATAAATACCTTGAGAGCACCGAGAAGGTAAACATAGGGATGAAAAGTTGCCTTCATTCGTTCATCTAATGGATATCATAAAAAGTCAATATCGTATATATCATAACAGTCAACCTAGTTCCTCACATTCAGTTCAACCACGCAACTTTTCAAATAAATTAGTTCATAACGTTCCGAAGCATCAGGCATACGTGGCTCCTACTTTGGCTTCATACAAATGTTTGTGTGAAGATATTATTCACGAATATTTTTATAAATGTCCATCCTTTGCAAACTTAACCGCTTCCGCGCGTTTCAAGTGTGTTAAAGAATATAACGGATGTGTCAAATGCTTGAGTATCAGACATAGACTTAGAAATTGTAATTCGAATTTGAAGTGTCGTAATTGTCAACAGCCTCATCATACTCTTTTACATTTTGACAAAGCCGATGACATAAATCACATCACGTCGAATATTACCCCGACAACAACAGCTGCTCCGCGTATGACGTCATCACAACTTTATGCGCATCCCGTAAATGCTAATGTAACATCGTAGTCCTTTACGACCAATGTTAAGCCGAGCACTTCTAACTTTGACAAGTCTTTAATTACACCTGATACTCAATCCCAAACGATGACACATGAGGAGATATCGACATCTATATCCGCTCACAGTCATGATGTAGATAACAAGTGTTCTGTTTCTCAGTATACATAGAGCACTACAATACTATTGTCAACCGCTCAAGTAATTATTTACGATAATTCCGGAAATGGTCACATAGTAAAATGTTTACTAGATTCCGCATCTCAAAGTAATTTTATAACTTACGACTGCTGTATGCGTTTAGGGCTAAATTATAACAAAAATAAGCGAATAACAGTAAAGGGTATTGGTGGGTGTGAAAAATCTATCAAAGGTACTACAGATTTTAGAATTTTTTCACGTTTTAACAGATTTGTTTACTTTGACGTATCAGGGCTTATCGTTGACCAGATTACGGATAATTTACCGACAGTGCCAGTAGACACAACATTTTTCTCACATATAAATACGCTTCCGCTTGCAGATAATTCGTTTAATTTCCCTAGCACTGTAGATATATTACTAGGTGCATCTTTATTTCCTCATTTATTATTACCCGATAAGGTTTATAGTAATGTGCATGGAATACCGCCCGCGATTCAAACAGTTTTAGGATATATTTTAGTCGGTACAGCTTCCGCTTTACAAATTCCTTACAAATTTTCTTCTACTTGTTGTACTGTTGTACAAGTACAAGATTCTTTAGATTGCCTTCTGATGAGATTTTGGGAACTCGAAGAAATATCTGAGGGTCAATCACGAACTTCTATAGAAAATGTAATCGTATCGAGTGCGTAAACAATTTGTATGAAGATCGTACAGCGCTCTTACTGGGCGTAAATTGAACTAAGTATCGCGATCGCAAACACTTTAGACTTACGCCCGAAATTAATAATAAATCTACTACCCAAGACTGGAACCAATCTTGGATTGCTATCTATCGTTTGGTCGGCCTCCTACAGCGTGCCAATATTTCAACTCGGCTTTCGTTACTCGCCTTCAACGATAGATTGCTAGCGAACCATTTCCTCTCGACTTTTCCATTTTATACAGAATGTTAATAGAGGTTTATTTTGTGTATTTTTTTATGTAAATAAAGTGGATTAATTAAGAATGCATTATTAACTTAATAAAATGTAATTCTTGTTACATTATATTTAACGTACAAAATATTAAATCCGAATGAAAAGGAACGTGAGTAATGCCGACATTTAACATACCAACATTGTTTATAACTTCTTTGTGTGGTTTACTCTATGTTAGATACTAGGTACATACATCTTTAAAGTTTTTAGTGTTTGATTACATAATAGTTAATCTACTAAATCTTATACACCTCAACAAAAATCGTTGAGTCATACTAATTTTACTAAATCTTATAAACCTCAACAAAACGAGTGTTTACTGAAGCCCCAACAAGTTCATCGCTCTTGTGGTCAATTCACGGTTGCACAGGTCGATAATACGGCTCAGTCTAAATTTCCTAACACTCATAACAATTAGGTCACGAGACCTTTACCATGTGTTCTTAAATTTTCCTCAACACAGGGTAATCAAAACGGTTCTCACAAACAGACCAACGGACAGGGTAACCAGTCCCAAACCCACGGTCTTACTCCTAAAATGAATCTCTCATCTCGTGTTCTTTTTCTAGAGATTTTTCGCGTGAGGAACCCTACACTATAAATAGTGTTAATAATAAAATATCATTACCTCATGTATTTTTAAAAACTAATTTTAATAAGAAGCCCCTTTGCTTTTTAATTGACACTGTTTTCATCAATTTCGAGTCGATAGTATAATATTCGACTACAAATTTCACGCAATTAACGATACAATTAATTTAAATTACGATGGCATTATAGGTAGCGACCTCATTCAGCATTTCAAAATCGATGTACAATATTCTACAAATTCACTTAGTCTACAAGGTCACATTATTCCTATTCATTTTAGTAAACCATCATATGTCCTATCTCCGCGGTCAGAAATGATTATTGAATGTCGAGTTTCCAACCCGTCGGATATTATCGGACAAAAAGAAGCCTTAGTATTAGATCAAAAATTTTGTGAAGGCGTATTTTTAGTTAATTGTATTATTTGTTTGAAATCCAATAATAGAGTAAATGTTTCAATTTTAAATACGACTGAGTCAGCATTCGAATTTGATGACTATCATGTTCAACTGACTCCGTTTGAATTCCCGGCTTCAAATTATAACGATATTGAAACTGAACGTATTCATCAATTAAATTCTTTTGATTATTATAGATCTAAAAAGGTTCTTGATCAAATTAGATGTTCTCATTTAAATCCACAGGAAAAGAAAGCCTTAATGCATTGTATTTCAAAATATACCGATGTGTTCCACCTAGAAGGTGAAGTTTTAACACATACGAATATAATCCAACACTCTATCAATACTGGGGATGCCGCCCCCATACATGTAAAATCCTATCCCTTTCCTGAGGTACATAAGGACGAAGTTGAAAAACAAATCACGAAAATGCTTAATCAAAATATTATTCGCCCTTCAATTTCTCCATGGAGTGCCCCCGTCTGGGTAGTCCCAAAGAAGCTAGATGCCTCCGGCAAACAAAAAAGAGATGACTTTCATGTCATTCATTAAAAATAAAATATATTATATCTACATATTGATTGAAAATAAAATAATTAAAATACACATAAATATAATACCATAAAATAATAAAGTACATAAATATTTGTGCATGTGATAATTAAAAAAGTGCATGAAGTGAAGAAGAACATAGTCGCCGTTCATAATACATCATTTCATCAGGTACGTTGCGTGCTTTCTCTAATAAAAATACTGTTTTCCAAATTATCCTTATTTCTTATTTATTAATAGTCCTCTATATCGTAAAACCAGCGTCGCAATAACATTTGGTCCTTCGAGCCGGATTTCATATTTATAGCCCTACCATAGCGTACCATACCATACCATACCGCGTTCTCGCTTTCGAGCATTTCCTAGCCTTGAGCTAAGAAAATAACCACCCACTTCCGCTCTTCACCATCCTCGTGTCTTAAAGGTGTTGCCTTATAACTTCATATAACTATTTACCACAGCTATGCCTCCGGAAACACGTAGTGGGGATAGTGAAAAACAAAGATTAATAATCTTAGAAGCTCGCCTTAAGTATCTATATGAATTTATTGAAGAGGTATTATGAAAAATCGCAAAAGGCGCTATGCAGCCCTGAATGTGTCGTAACGTTTTTAGACACCATCGAAACAATCGATCAAATTCGTGACAATATTCAAGTCACCACTGAAGAGTACGAGTTACTTCTTAAGCGCAAACCAGATTCTAAGCCTAACTTCGAAGATATGTCTTCCGTTGAAAAAATGTACTGTAAGATTAAAAATGCTATCAAACAAATTAAGCCACGTTCAATTAATGTTATTTTTGAATCGAATAAGCCAAGACATAGTGCGATTAAATTGCCACCTATAGAAATAATGCCCTTTGACGGTGATATTCGAAACTGGCCGTTATTTTTCTCCAGTTTTAAATCGACAGTACATGACAACTCATCGCTTACCGATGCCGAGAGATTGTACTATTTGTTAGGGAAGCTCTCGAGCAAGGCACGGGCAGTTTTTTCTGGAATTCGCACAAACGCTGAAAATTATACTATCATAATTAATTCTCTTATTGATAGATATGAGGATACGCGAACATTAGCTTAATCATATTTAGATCAAATGATGAATCTTAAATTAGATGGTGTGTCGTCGACTTCGTATTTTCAAATGTTTTTAGATAAATTTATAACGGCTACGAGCGAATGCATTAAGGAATCTTCCTATTGACAATTTAGCCGATCACATTTGCTACATATCGCTAAAAAAAGTTAGACGATCAGACTATTCACACTTTTAAAATGTTACATAGTGTAGCAGAGTGTGCGCTCCGGTAAAGATTGCAAACTTAGCAAAACGATATATCGTGGTTGAGAGCGCACACGGGCTTCAGTCGTCGTCCCTCCGCGATTATTAATGTACTACTATATCGGAGTAAAGGAATACGCACATTAAATAGATCTATATTATTTATCTCTATAGAAACCTCGTAAGGAAGCTAGGGGTAAATTAACAATAAATACCTACAGAGCTCCAAGAAGGTAAAGTGGTGACCCGAACGCGAAATTCTACCGATATAGTGTTACATGATACATTAATAAAACGAAAGTGTTTGTTCGGACTTTGGACATTTTATTGCGTAATCAGTGTACTGAGAAATACGTGGACTGGTGTCGACTCCCTTCTGACAGTGTGCGGTCTCAGGAGGTTATATATAGCATTAATATAGACATTTTTAGTGATTATAAAGGGAAAACTTGGCCAGTATAGCTGATAAAATGGCAGAAAGCATGAGAGGAGAGGAAATTGCGGAAATCCGAAGAGGAAGCAACCATCAGTTCCCAATGAGAGATTTACTTACTCAGATGCATAAAATGAATCTGGAAATAGCATCGCTACGCGAAGAAGTTAAAAACCAGCAGCAGGATCGACGAAGTATATATCAGAGACGCAATCGCAATTTTAGAGGAAGGTCGAGAGAAAGATCACAATCGAGGCCAAGGAAGACACCGGAAGATCCAGACTGGCTATGTAGGTTTCACTACAGGTATCGAAGCAAAGCCAAGTCCTGTGAAAAACCTTGTGCTTGGAAGAAACACATCGGAAAACTAGAATCGGTACAGTCAGCAACGGCGGGAGACTTCGTACCGGGTGAAAATCACCGCCTCAGCGTAACGGACAGGCAAAGCGGTTTAACATTTTTAGTGGATACAGGAGCTAACATATCGGTAATTCCAGTATCTAATAATAAAAAACTGTTGAATGAGTGTTCAGATTATAAACTATTTGCAGCCAATAATAGTGAAATTAAGAAGTATGGTATCAAAACTCGTTAATTTAAATTTAAGATTACGGCGACCATATCGCTGGACTTTTGTTATTGCTGATGTTAATCAACCCATTATACGTGCAGATTTTTTAGAATATCATAGTTTATTAGTAGATGTAAGAAATAAGAAACTTATCGATAAGGTTACTAATCTAAATGTTTTAGGATCGATAGTTAGTTTTGATCAAGAATCCATTTTTACAATCGTAGATACTCATCCGTATTATGAGTTATTAAAAGATTATCCGGAAATAACTAAACCAGTTTCATTTAGGGAAATACCTAAGCATGCCGTTTATCATCATATAGAAACGACAGGTCCACCGGTATATGCCCGGGCAAGGCCATTACCGCCGGATCGGTATAAGAGGGTTAAGGCAGAGTTTCAGACGATGTTAGATATGGGAATTTGTAGACCATCTAAGAGCCCATGGGCGAGTCCCTTACATGTAGTGCCCAAAAAGGGAGGAGAAATCAGACCCTGTGGGGATTATAGGCGATTGAATGCTATAACACAACCGGATAGATATCCAATTCCTAGGTTACAAGATTTTACATATATAATGGCTAATAAAAAAGTTTTTTCCAGGATCGATATTAATAGAGCTTACCATTGTATATTGGTACACCCTGATGATGTACAGAAAACAGCAATAATTACCCCATTTGGTCTTTTTGAATTTACCCGTATGATGTTCGGATAACGTAACGCAGCTCAAATGTTTCAGAGATTCATGAGTAATACTGTGCTGCAAGGATTAGATTTTCTCTATTGTTTCTTAGATGACGTCATAGTTGTAAGTGATAATTGGTCAGATCATAGAGAACATCTTAAGCAGGTATTCGAACGATTCAATAATTTTGGTATAACTATAAACATAAGTAAATGTGATTTTTGTAAAAGTGAAGTAGAATTTTTAGGATATAAAGTAACTACTGAAGGTATTCATCCGTTAGAAAGTAAGGTCAAGGTTATTGAGGAATTTCCAAAACCAGAAACTATTGAACAGTTACGTAGATTTTTAGGGATGATAAATTTTTATAGGTCACATATGCCTAAAGCAGTAGAATATCAGGCTGAATTAAATTTATATCTTCATAATTCAAAGAAACGTGATAAAACGAAAATAAAATGGACAGAAACAGCTGAACGAGCATTTCTAGAATGTAAGCAGCGATTGCAACAGGCAGTAACTTTATCGCATCCATTGCCCAATTGTCAACTTGCACTTTTTACTGACGCTTCTGAGAATAGCGTAGGTGCAGTTTTGCAACAGTAAGTAAACAATAGGTGGGAACCTTTAGGTTACTATTCAAAAAAGTTTTCGGAAGCGCAAAAAAAATATAGCACGTATGATCGCGAATTATTAGCCATATACATGTCTATACAACATTTTCGGAATATGATAGAAGGCAGGGATATCATAGTATATACAGACCATAAACCGTTGACGTATGCATTTTTAAAAAAGAATAGCGAAAAAGATATATCTCGTAGAACGCGACAGTTATTATATATTAGCGAATTTACTACAGACGTAAGACACGTAGCCGGAGAACAAAATGTAGTTGCCGATTGCTTATCGAGGATAGAGAGTATATCACGACAGAGTTCAATTGACTATAAAGCAGTAGCGGAAGCTCAGAGGCAAGATAGGATTTTAGTAGAACTACGCGAGTACCACACGCAATTTAGGGAAATATATTTACCAACATGCGGAGAGTCTATCGTTTGTAATATGGCAGGAAAGAAAGCCAGACCTTATTTACCGGAGAAATTTAGAAAAATAGCATTTCATTCAGTACATGATAATAGTCATCCTGGTATACGTAGTACACGGAAAATGGTAGCAGACAAATTTTATTGGCCCGAGATGAATAAGCAGGTAGGGCAGTGGGCAAAAGCATGTATAAGGTGTCAACGCGCGAAGGTACAGCGGCACAACAAGTCGGAATTAGGTAACTTTCCGATAGGCGAGCGTTTCGATCATATCCATGTAGATATAGTAGGACCATTACCAACCACACCCGAGGGGTATAGATATTTAGTTACCATGATAGATCGTAAAACTGGATGGCCGGAAGCTTTTCCAGTTGAAGATATTCATGCTGATAAAGTAGCTAAAGTCATTTATGAAGGTTGGATTGTGCGATTTGGATGCCCAGTGAGATTAACTAGTGATCAAGGTACACAATTTGAGAGCAATATTTTTAGGGAATTAATGAAATATTTAGGTATACATAAAATTCGTACGACAAGTTTTCATCCTCAAAGTAATGGTATGATTGAGAGATGGCACAGATCTTTAAAAGTAGCACTCAGAGCGAGAATGATTGATAGGAACAAAAGTTGGTTACAGGAATTAAGCACTGTACTATATGGTTTGCGGACAGTTCCGAGAACAGATACTAATGTAAGTGCAGCCGAAATGGTGTATGGTACAAGTTTAAGAATTCCAGGCGAATTTTATGAGGATATTGAAGAAGATAAATACGATACACATGAGTATACAAAACAACTAAGGGATAGTATTAATAATTTAAAAGTTAGACATACGCAACATAGTAATGCGAGAGCAATTTTTGTACACACAGATTTACAAAATTGTAAACAAGTTTTTATTAGAAACGACACCGTTAGAAAGACATTACAACCACCATATGAAGGTCCATTTAACGTCATAAGTAGGAATAGTAAACATTTTGTCATTCAGATGCCTAATAGGCAGGCGTGTATTTCAATTGATAGATTAAAACCTGCGTATATGTTAGACACTGAAAATTCAGATCAAGAATTAGTTAGAGATATAGATATGAATAGCGATAATAAAATAGTTAAGCAATCAAATTCTAAAATAAAAGTAGGTAAACAGAACGCTGATCGCAGTAATTTCGTAACCTGTACCACACGAAGCGGTCGAGCTGTGAAATTACCTGTGAGATTTAAATGCTGACTAGCAACCTAGATTAAAAGAAAGAGGTTTTCGCTGAATTTTTATTATGTGCATATAAATATTATTACAAAATAAAGTTTTTAAATTAATTATTTTTGTGTAGTCGATAACAACACATAGTTTATTTTTGTATTATATTAATTTACAAAGTATTCAAAATTATTATCACTATGGGAAAAACATATAGTAAAGATGAGGAGATAATTATAGCTCAGAATGGTTCCAATCAAGCAGATTATAGCTCGGTCGAAAGTCATATGGAAACATACGGACTAATGATGCTAGGCATAGCGATATTGTTAGCAACCATAGTGGGATACAAGTGTTGCGGATCATGTTGTTCTCGCGTGCGGCGAATGCTACGGAAAGAAATGACTAACACAATAAGTAAAATGCAGTTACAGTAGAACATAAACGCTGTGTAAAATAATGTAAGCGCGGAAAATATTTTTTAGAATTGCAGTATATTATGTGTATTTTTTATTATTTGTATTTGTTATTTTTAACATTTTACTATACTATGTATTCATATATGAGTCAGTATGTAAAAAAATCTTTTTAACTTTTCATGTAAAAAAATTTTTTTGTAAAAGGAAGGATCACTGTAGCAGGGTGTGCGCTCCGGTAAAGATTGCAAACTTAGCAAAACGATATATCGTGGTTGAGAGCGCACACGGGCTTCAGTCGTAGTCCCTCCGCGATTAGTAATGTACTACTATATCGGAGTAAAGGAATACGCACATTAAATAGATCTATATTATTTATCTCTATAGAAACCTCGTAAGGCAGCTAGGGG
The DNA here is from genome assembly GCA_033032175.1 of Saturnia japonica. NCBI lineage: Eukaryota > Metazoa > Arthropoda > Insecta > Lepidoptera > Saturniidae > Saturnia > Saturnia japonica. The sequence goes on from CM065329.1 coordinate 5,980,307, forward strand.
TAAATTAACAATAAATACCTTGAGAGCACCGAGAAGGTAAACATAGGGATGAAAAGTTGCCTTCATTCGTTCATCTAATGGATATCATAAAAAGTCAATATCGTATATATCATAACAGTCAACCTAGTTCCTCACATTCAGTTCAACCACGCAACTTTTCAAATAAATTAGTTCATAACGTTCCGAAGCATCAGGCATACGTGGCTCCTACTTTGGCTTCATACAAATGTTTGTGTGAAGATATTATTCACGAATATTTTTATAAATGTCCATCCTTTGCAAACTTAACCGCTTCCGCGCGTTTCAAGTGTGTTAAAGAATATAACGGATGTGTCAAATGCTTGAGTATCAGACATAGACTTAGAAATTGTAATTCGAATTTGAAGTGTCGTAATTGTCAACAGCCTCATCATACTCTTTTACATTTTGACAAAGCCGATGACATAAATCACATCACGTCGAATATTACCCCGACAACAACAGCTGCTCCGCGTATGACGTCATCACAACTTTATGCGCATCCCGTAAATGCTAATGTAACATCGTAGTCCTTTACGACCAATGTTAAGCCGAGCACTTCTAACTTTGACAAGTCTTTAATTACACCTGATACTCAATCCCAAACGATGACACATGAGGAGATATCGACATCTATATCCGCTCACAGTCATGATGTAGATAACAAGTGTTCTGTTTCTCAGTATACATAGAGCACTACAATACTATTGTCAACCGCTCAAGTAATTATTTACGATAATTCCGGAAATGGTCACATAGTAAAATGTTTACTAGATTCCGCATCTCAAAGTAATTTTATAACTTACGACTGCTGTATGCGTTTAGGGCTAAATTATAACAAAAATAAGCGAATAACAGTAAAGGGTATTGGTGGGTGTGAAAAATCTATCAAAGGTACTACAGATTTTAGATTGTTTTCACGTTTTAACAGATTTATTTACTTTGACGTATCAGGGCTTATAGTTGACCAGATTACGGATAATTTACCGACAGTGCCAGTAGACACAACATTTTTCTCACATATAAATACGCTTCCGCTTGCAGATAATTCGTTTAATTTCCCTAGCACTGTAGATATATTACTAGGTGCATCTTTATTTCCTCATTTATTATTACCCGATAAGGTTTATAGTAATGTGCATGGAATACCGCCCGCGATTCAAACAGTTTTAGGATATATTTTAGTCGGTACAGCTTCCGCTTTACAAATTCCTTACAAATTTTCTTCTACTTGTTGTACTGTTGTACAAGTACAAGATTCTTTAGATTGCCTTCTGATGAGATTTTGGGAACTCGAAGAAATATCTGAGGGTCAATCACGAACTTCTATAGAAAATGTAATCGTATCGAGTGCGTAAACAATTTGTATGAAGATCGTACAGCGCTCTTACTGGGCGTAAATTGAACTAAGTATCGCGATCGCAAACACTTTAGACTTACTCCCGAAATTAATAATGAATCTACTACCCAAGACTGGAACCAATCTTGGATTGCTATCTATCGTTTGGTCGGCCTCCTACAGCGTGCCAATATTTCAACTCGGCTTTCGTTACTCGCCTTCAACGATAGATTGCTAGCGAACCATTTCCTCTCGACTTTTCCATTTTATACAGAATGTTAATAGAGGTTTATTTTGTGTATTTTTTTATGTAAATAAAGTGGATTAAATAAGAATGCATTATTAACTTAATAAAATGTAATTCTTGTTACATTATATTTAACGTACAAAATATTAAATCCGAATGAAAAGGAACGTGAGTAATGCCGACATTTAACATACCAACATTGTTTATAACTTCTTTGTGTGGTTTACTCTATGTTAGATACTAGGTACATACATCTTTAAAGTTTTTAGTGTTTGATTACATAATAGTTAATAAACGTTGCCACATAACATTAGTTGGACTTCCTGCACAATATTCAACGTTATGGATTCTGAAACAGTAAGTACCTACTTGACTGTTTGTTTTTACAGTAGGTAGGTATGGCTTGCGAGCACGCCTTATGTTTGACGCCTAACGATTTATGGTGACGCTTAGCATTCCCGCCTAATTTGTAATATTCATAGTTGTAAAGATTAGAACCCCCCATCAGAAATAAGACAAAAAGCCTTGTGCCCCGTAATTTTTGGCGAACTTCACAACTTCTATGTTTTATATCATATTACTCACCTTAAAGTAACGTCTTTGTTACTCACGATGTTTCCCTTCACCATGAGTTTGTGATAAATAATAACAAAGATGATATAAGGCTCATACAAAAAACTCAAAAGATATGCACCTATATTAATATATATTCACTTTTCAAAATTTAATCCCCAGATTAAATACATTTAAGAAAATGGTCGCTTGTCACTTAAAAAACATTCAAACTTTAATATGATCAATAGACTCTGTACAAGTCGACAATAACACAGTATTTATAAATGTAGGTACTTAACAGTTTGTAGGATGCTTAATGAAACAACTGTATAGCACGAGCTCAAAGTAGCGGTACTACACCCTCCCTCACCCCATTACGCGCAGCGCCCTGCGCGAGCGCGTCGACCGCCACCACGTTATAGCCAAGAGTTTCACTGCCAAGGTGGCAAGTCCTTTACGTATGCGCGCCTGTTTGTTTTACCGAGCGCTGCGATGGCGTTACTTATATATATCGCGTATAACACTTTTATAAATTTTGTTTGTTATATTGTGGGTCGTGTCTTTCATAATAACATTAAATTAGTATATTCCTAAAATGATAGTTTCATTTCTATGCGATAACTGTACTTTCAAAAACTTAATATTCATTATTGTTATCTTTTATTACATCTACAGGTAAAAGGTAGACCTCTTACAAAATAAGAGACAAGGGTTTTGTTAGAGTTAATAGAGACCAGCAAGATCATCACAAGCAAGACTACCAATGCCACCAATAACCGATTGAAAAATGAAGAGTGGGACCGTCTTGCAAACCAGTTCAACTCAACAGCGAATTCCCCAAGAAGACCACAGCAGCTGCGCTTAAAATGGGAGAACCTAAAAAAGAATGCACGCAAACGTAGTACCTTAATTAGGATGAATCAATTCAAGGTTATTTATTACTTGTAATAATTTATTTTATAATGAATTTTCACAGGCATGCAATATCAATGTTAAACCTTATATTTTTATTACAGACTGGTGGTGGACCACCTGATTACATACCCCCAGATGACATATTAGACATAGTCAGCAGCTTACTTGGCAGTACAGTTAGCGGTTTTGCTGTAACTTTTGGGGGTGATCGGGAAGTTGCTGAAGGGACTGTTAGTGATGACAGTGCTTATGCCCATGATAATGTGAGTGTGGGTGGTGAGCCGGTGTCAGAGGAAACCTTTAAAGAAACTGCTGTGTCAATGCCAAAAAATAAAAGGATTGAGACTGTGGTCACTGATTACCACGTTTTAAATGTGACCGATGAAAATATAATGGTCACCCCAAACAAAACAAAGAGGCTTACATTCAGCACACCTAGAACAGGTAATGGTTATTTAATAACTTTGAGTTAATGTTTATTTTAACCACCCTTTGTGCATACTCTTTTATTAACCTCTGTGTTATAAACAGATATAAAAATACATTTGAAGAGTGTATTTTATTTAAATTATAAAATATTTCCTTTATTTTCCAGTGAAAAAGAAATTCAAGCCAGATGAGAGTAGGACGGCCAGGAATATCGCTTTGGCTGAATATTATTCATACAAAAAACATTGCCTAGAGGCTAAATTAACTAATATGAATTTAAAAAATGAGGGTTTAAAGTTGAATAATGAAAAATTAAAGTTAGAAATAGAAAAGTTAAAATTGGAATTAGATAAGTCAAAGGAGAAATAATATTTATACTTGATTATTTGTTATATAATTTTAATCATTTCATCTGGGTATTGTTTTCTGTCTTAATAATATTCATCTATGGTTGTGTTCCTATTAAGTAATGTTATAATAAGCATTTCATATAAGAATAATGTATGATTTTAAGTAATTAACCAATTTTGATTTATGTAAATGTAAGGTTTTTTATTTTATTTTAGAGATGGATATTATAATGAATAAATTCCTGTTAGGTTTTATAACAAATGTAGATAATCAATAAAACAAAATATCATGGTGATTGTAAAGGTGTTTTATTTCACTAAGAGAATAAATTATTTATTAATGATGTTCTTTCTCCAACATCTCGATTTTCTATATTGCTCTCAATATCAATAATATCAGTGATTGGCAACTCCACTTCTGATGGAACTTCCTCTAACCTGTGATTTCGACAAATACTATGCAAAACTGCAGTTGCAATTAATATTGCTTGAACTTTAACTAATGACAACCGTAATGTCAGTGCCACTACAGGGAAACGACGCTTCCATATACCAAATGTCCTAAAAAAGAGAACAAATATTTTAGAATAAGCTTCATACAGGATTTATAACTAAACTATATTTTTTAATAATCATAATTCTGATATTAATTAAATATATTAAGAGGTAATTTGTTAGTTTGTGTAAGGTATAATCTCTGGAGCTACCCATTGAACCAATAAAAAGTTCTTGCACTAATGTAAAGAGGCCCTTTCCCTGAATGACGGTCTATTTTTAATCAAACAAGACGTACCACAGAAGCCAATATGTGAACAATAGCTAATCACTATTACAGTAAATGGGAAAATATAAATGATAGGTGTGTAATGCATTCCTGTAGAATAATTTGTTAAACTTTTTAATTGGCTGAATCTAGTAATAAAATAATAAACATTCTAATGCAAAACATTCTTATAATTATTTAATAGTAGGTAATATATTACCTTTCTATCGAATTCCTGGTTTTAATGTGAGCTTCATTATAACGTTGTTCAGCTTGAGTAAGTGGATTTAATATTGGTGTTAATAAATAACACCTGTTTGGGTAAGCACTGTCACCAAGCAGCCAGCGATTACCAAAATGACCATTATCACATTGAGCTGTAAAAGACAATTATTTTGCTAAGCCCATGTTACAACATTAATAAATAAGCAGCCAAACCAAAAGTTCTTTAGAAATGCTTAAAGCATTTACCTCTAAGAATAGAATTGTTAAATATTGTAGCATCATGTGTTGAACCTGGCCAGCGGGCTACCACATTCATTAGCCTCAAATCAGCATGACAGATTGCTTGGACATTTAAGGAAAAGTATCCTTTACGGTTTCTGAATTCTTCACCGATAACATGACCTAAAAGAAATAATTGTTAATGTTATTATGTTACTTAATGTAGTTTTAATTTGATATTCACAGAAAATATAATAAAACCTTATTCATTTGGTCTGTAACTATTCTAATAAAATACTCACATGGTGATTGGATTCGTATATGAGTACAATCATTAGCAGCAAGAACTCGAGGAAATCCACCAATCTGGTAAAATTTTTCTGCATTTTGTTGATTTAAAACTATATACTCATCATACAAGTTGGCTATTGCTGACGATATCTCATAGACAATTCTCCCAGCTGTTGATGCAGAGACCCAAACAAAGTCAGCTACTGAGATTAACACGGTACCCAGCGCATAAAACCGCAACGTCAACAAAAGTTGATGCAAAGGTGAAACGCCGAAATTCCTCAAAAAAAAAATCAATACACTTACCCCTTGTAAGTAGATAATGATTAATTACCTGGGTAGGTACGGTATCTTTTGGAAATAATGTCAAAGAGATTTACCTTTTAGAGGTTACACGAATATACGGCATCAGTTTAACCAGCAATGATTCACAAGCAGATTTCGATAACCTAAATCTAAAGGTGAAATCGACACCATCCAAGGTCTGCATGTAGTTAACTCTTCTCATATATCTTGATGAAGCGCGACTTTCAGTGTCGCTATCAGTATCCCAATCCGATAACTGAGCCAGCCCCTCCAAATCACTTTCGTCACTATCACTGGAGAATAGAGAAATTTCCATTTCCTTTTCTTTAAAATTAACGATAGAAATGTTCAGAAGATAGGCAGTAAACCGTGGAATTGCTTCGATTGCAAAAAACGATTGTTTCTATCAATCGAACCAAATGTCAAAACAAACAGATAGGTTATTGGCAAGCGTAAACTGTCATTTTCAAACAGAGGTCAATCTACAATCTGTAATCCGTCCTCTCAAAGATCGATTGATTTTAGACATAGCAAACTCAATTTATAGATTGGTTATTGGCAAGAATTATCTATTAAAAATTTGTATTAACAATCTTAGATACCATAAATTGGATTTGGATTGATTATTAATTTCGGGCGGCAACGTAGCGTCTCGATACTCGACACTCGATTCACGTGACCGATGTAATTGTATAAAATATGAATCACGAACCTTTATTTTGACGTACGCTAGAGCATGTCACGTTAACGACTTTCTCACTTACATTTTGTTAGTGAAAAGGGTTGCGTAAAGCAATTTTGCAATTTATTTTTAGTTGAATTTAAGTTTTATTTCTTTAGTATATATACATATTGTTGTCTTATTTTTGCTTATAAGTTTTATTAAGAATTTATATTTGTTTTAAAAATGCAAAGTTCTCTAGTACTTGAACGAAATGCATTATTTTATTATTTAGCTACGAGGTTGATTGAAGAAAATGAAGAAAGAATAACTAGGTAAGTTAATATGACTGTTATTGCTATCATTATAAAATATCATATTCAGCGGCATGTAGTCAAAGTCCAACCGGGGCCGCTAGGATGTGTGACTTGAAACCGGTATAGCTGTTTCAGAGCTGATGTTTGTAATTTTTCGGAAGACAATTTACTTTCCTTATGTACTCCATCCATTTATTAATACATTTTTACTTAATTACCTAGAAATCATTTGCAGAGCTTTATTAAGAAAGGGATGAATCAGGCACATGTCACAGAAAAAGAATTTAAAAATAGGTTTCGCCTAAATAAAGAAGCATTTACTTATGTGCAGAGCTGCGATGCAACACAAATTTAAAATCTACTACGAGAATAAGCTTGGAGTTAAAAGTAATATTATTACTATTAATGAAAAACATATTGTACTATATCTTCTTTTATATTAGTGACTTGGCTAGTTACCACCCTCAAGTTTAAAATTAGTCACCAAGTACATAGGTGTTCCGACAAGTGATCCTGAGAGCCACTTTTCCTACTAGGCTTAGGTTGTCATCATCTTTGGCCAAATCTTCACTTAACATCAGGTGACATTGTGGCCTATAATGCAAAATTAAGGAATAGGGCCTCCTTTGCCCTTTAAAAATATTTGATGTATTTCCTTTTTGATATATGTTTGTGCAATAAATATATTGTATTTCTTGCTGCCTCATATCTATCTACAATCATTATTATTTTGCAGGTTTTATGTGCTCTTTCATTTTACGCCACTGGTTCTTACCAAAGGCTTGTGGGAATGGGTAAGAATTTAGGCCAGGCAACAGTCTGTAAATGTATAGAGGAAGTGACAAATGCTTTAATTAGTCCTAGGATTCTAAATGCTCATATCAAATTCCCTATGACAAGAACACATCGAGATTTGATAAAAAATAGGTAAGTTTGAAATAGAAAAGATGCTGTATGAAAATTGGTACTCTATAATATAGTATATGTGTTTATTTCTATTATACACACAACCCCTGGATTTATTGAATGTACTGTCACTATAACGTATCATCACGCTATGTCTTATATTGATAATGTTCTTAAGAATTACTGTTTAGGCTAGAATTGTGCAAAGCGGCATCCTGTCCTTGAACATGAATATTCTTGCCTTTCTCTTTTTCCTTACCCCCACCACCCTGTGGTATGTATGTCACACGTCACTTCGTTGTGAGCATTGCGCGAGTCAACGAGCGTACGATCGACGATACGTCCTGCATTTATATAACTTAAAAATACATTGTGTGTGCCTTAAAGTGTTTGGAGAACTTGGTGTTGTGTACCAGTGGAGGAAGAGCGATTCAAACCGCGAGCGCAGTCCAGGATGAGTCCCATCTTTACCGTCCTTTTCCAATGCTGCTTTGCAAAAAGTAGGTACTTAGAAATAATAATTACTTACCACAAGAAAAAAGAACTAGCGTCTTCAATTACATTCAATATTTATTCACTTCATGAATATATAATAATATAACAAAATTAGGTACTTGTTAGGAAAGTTTCCTTCAAACTTTACAGGGATTTGAACCTCACTTGATGTGAAGTTTTTTAATTAAGAATATTTTGTAAATTTACAGATTTTATACAAAGTATGGTTTCCCTGATGTCATAGGCAGTGTTGATGGATGTCATTTTCATATTTTTACACCAGAAAAGTCAAGAGAACATTTATTTTATTGCCGAAAACATTTTTATTCTTTGAATGTACAAATGGTAAAAATTGTAGTTATTATTTTTAATATGTATGTGTGAATAAATATGTGTTCATATTTATAATAACTATACAGAATTGCGACAGCAAGTGCCGAATTTTAAACGTCTACGCTAATTATGGAGGAGCAACACATGACGCTTTTATTTGGCAAAATAGTCTGGCAAACTCATACATACAGGATTTATATCATAATAATGAACAAGTATGGTTATTAGTTAAATAATATTTTTATTTCACAATCATCAAGTATAGAATTTTATTTCACAATTTTCTTGTGAATTTACTGTAAAATATTAAGCTATATGACTGTGACTAATGAAGTTAAAGTAATTCAAAAAATGTATGTTCTTGTACAGAAATATGTAGTACAAACAATATTTTCAGGTGATTCTGGATATCCACAGAGACCATGGTTGATGACGCCTATTCTTGGATCAGCTGAAGGAAGTCCAGAATCAAAATATAATAATGTACACGGAAGAGCTAGAGTCACCATTGAAAATACTTTTGGACGTTTGAAAAATCGATGACGTTGTCTATGTAAAGATCGCACACTACATTATGCACCTGAAAAGTGCGGGAAAATAATAATGGCATGTAGGGTGTTGCATAACATAGCCATTGATTTTAATGAGCCTGAACCAGAGGACTCACAAGCAGCAAGCACAGTCGCTTTTTTCGGAGCTGTATATGAAGAACATAATACCAGTGATGACGGGTACCTTATACGGGGAAGGGCTTTGAGGGATGTGCTAGTTAATAGTATTAACAATAAATTTAGTACAATAATTATGTATGCCCTATATAATTAGTGTTGCTACAATATAAAAAAATAAAATAATAACATCAAATCAAATATTTTTATTTCTGAAAACAATAATTTTACCAATTAATTATATACTATAATGTATAAATCATTTTGTTTTTCATTATATCTTTCTAAAATATTTAAGGCCTATTTAAATAATTTCTGCGACTGCAATTGTAGTTGTAGCTCTATATCTCTCTGTCTTAACCCCTTTCATTTATTTCTAATTCTCTCAATGTTAATCTTCACTATGAAGCCTCAGCCTCTCTGTCTCTAACTTTTCACTAATTTTTTCACGCTCTTTCGCATGCTCTCTTTTATTTCTTTCACACTCTACAAACAATTGTGCCGTGTTTATTTTATTATGTACTTTTTTTTAAGTGGGGGTGTCCAATATTCCTCTTCAATATTGCCTGTAGGAGTTTGTGGTAGTGTAGATAATTTTTGGCTAGGCACTTTTTTATGTGGTGTTAGTGCCACTGGGTTACCAATTGGCGTTGGTATCACTTTAACACCAGTTGACATTGGTGCCACTGTAGGTTGGCTGCTGGTTCCAGGAGTGTTCCAATCTACAAAACAAACATTGTATAAGAAAAAAATATCTTTTACACAAAAACTGGTAATTCATACTTTATTTTATAACACTGCGTGTTGGCAACTAAGCAAGTGGGGTTCTTAAGGTCGCCTAAATTAGGAGTCTTGAACACATATGGTGAAAAAATTCATCGTAGTGTCTATCTCCAGTCTCATACATGTCTGATTTTTACATTTGCAGGGATCTTGTAACAGAAAGAAAAAGAATGGAACACTATTCCCCCCCCCCCCCCCGCAATTAATTGTGTACATACATGGAATCAAAGAAAAACTATGTGAAAATAATTTTTTAAAGTAAGAATATACCTTCTAAACTTGTGTACGCCGTAATTTCTGATTATTAATTAAAGTTAAGTCATTTAAATTAAAAAAATTACAATTTAAACAGATGTTAAACAAGATTTAGCAGACCTGTGGAAAACCAGCTTCCTCAAGCCCAGTCCCAGTAGCTGCTTGCACTCCAATTATCAGAATTACTCTATTCTCCAATTCATTCAAAAATAATTGTAGTGCGGGTCCTCCACCAGTACCATGACATTCTTTATTGATTTTTGCAAACTTGTTTTTAAAGTCACTCCACACCTAAACAAAATAAAACAAGTGAAAATATAAGCAAAATGACAACAGAAAGATATCTGAAAAATAAATATATAAAAGAATTGATAATTTAATTTTTAACAAACTATGTGATATATAAGAACAAATATCACACAATGTCAAATTAGTCCCATTAAGTAGGTATACAAATCTTGTACAATGATACTGCAAACTGTTGATACCTATTTATGTACATTATACAGCTTGACACAGAAGTAATATTTTTATTCAAAATTTTTAGTAAGTAGTCTGTTCGTAGGGCTCGAACCAACTATCTCTCAATTCAATGGTTGTTAGCGACGCATAGGCCTAAGCGTGATGATAAAAGTCATAATTGTAAATATAAGTTGTAGGGACTAATAATTGTATGAACAATCATCAATCTAATGTTTTGAATATAATTTTACAACTCGTAGGTATATAAGAATGGTAAATAACTTATAAAAATGTTTATAATGTCATAGAAATAGTCATTTAAAGTATGGAACTTATGTATCGTCAATAATCTGTATCTTATAAGAGTTATGTGTAATGTTTAATGTTTTATAGGTTAATTAGCCTGCTATGTATGTTTTTATAATGTTTATAACGTTGAAAAGAGTATACATAACGTGTTTTTAAGCCATTTAAAGTTGTATTGTTTAACGCTGTATATTTACGATGTTTATCAATCTATAATGTTGCAATTAGTGTTTTTATATAGATATTTATGTCTACAATAATATAAAACAGGTTTTAGAGTGATTCGATAAGTGTGTTTAGAAATATTAGCAATTTATTAGACATTGCATACAAATAATAATAGTAATGTAGATAGGGATAGCAATAGTGAAGCCGCGACGCGTCACCGCGGTTAACGGGCCATGACCATATTTGATAATGCGAGAGCAGTACAGAGAGAGACGCCACCGCTCCGTCTCGCTCTCCGGCGGCAAGATAAAAGCCGAACCGTCGGGGTCTACCGGCGGCGGGGGAGTTCCGATTTGGTCTTGATCGCGAACGGACGTGTCGCTCCGTTTGTGCTCTCGACCATCACGTGACTTAATTATTGCGATCTTATATTTGGAATTTATTTCGAATATATTGTTGCAATAACGACGTAAATCAGCAGGTGTCTAACGCTCGCGCGGTAAACCGCACTTGACTTGCTTGTTTTTTTTTGTAAATCCACGGTTTTGTGGTCATTTGCTGGATACCTGACGGTGCCAACGAAGGCAAGTGGGGCGTGACCCGAGCAGCCCGCTGGTTGTCTCCTTCAGAGACAAACAGCTAAACTCGGACGGGCCTGGGAATCTAGGCCTTTGCGGTTATCGCATAGTCTTGTCCCAGGTGTCTCCTGCCAAACCCTCCGATCCTGCAAAGTCCATCCCCGGGAACATGTTTGGGCCTAGCCCGGTTTAATTACCGGTCTGCGTCCTCAGCCCCGGGCTTGTTAGGGCTCCTTAGGGTTGATAGGTCCTTCCTGTGTGTCATTGCACCTTGACAACAGGTATCTTGCCGACTCCGATAGTCTTTTTTTAAATTTTTGGCGCACCCCCTTGCCCCTAAGGCAGGGAGGCCTTTAAATTTAAAATAAAATAAAAATGTCCCAGTGTCCTCCCCCTTCTGCCGCCATGGCAAACAACGTCGCCGACCTGGCCGCTTGCATAGGCAAGTTGCAAGCCAGAATGAAAGCGCTGGAATTCCAACACCAGCGCTACCAGACCTTCGTGGTATTGCGATGTCCCTCTCTAGACGAGGAATATCGTAATTTACCCGAAAACGCTTGCGTGCGTCGCACCGCTGCGACCGCGCCCCGTCATGAGGCCGCTACGGGTAGCGAGGCGGCCGATGACGTGATCACGGCCGCGACCGTTAAACCGACTGGCGCCGCGCCTAAACGTCTCGCGCGCAGCGTTGCGCGTCCGTCCGCCGCGTCATCCGGGGCCGTGGCCACGCCCCCTGTCCCGACTAGCCAATCGCGCGGGTCAAGCCCCGCCTCCGTGTGGCGAGGGCCGCGTAACTCGCGATCTCAAAGTAGGCCGGAGAAAAACTATCCGTACGCCCGCCCCGCGCGTTCTTCGGAAACCGCGTTAAAAACAAAAAATTATTTTTCGGCCCTTCCGGTCGAACTAGATTCGCCCGCGAGTCCGGATCCATCTCTGGAGATGGATATCGAGAATGACAGCTTTACCGTCGTAGCGTCGCGTAAGCGAACGGCGCGTAGCAGTCCGACTGCTCAACCGGCGCCAAAAGAAAAAGTCAAGGCAGTCAGGGGCGCCATCGCCCCCGCGTCCTCCCAGCTCCCCGCGCCCGCCGGCGGGAAAAAAGAGCGTGCCCCACCTCCGATTATCATCCGGGACAAGGCGGCCTGGATGGGAGTCTGCAACGAGATGCGCAGACTCAAACTCGAATATCATAAGGCCCGTAATATTGTAAACGAGATTTCCATTTCGGTGAGTTCTTCGGAAACTCACCGTAAACTCACCACCCTCCTCCGGCAGAAAGGTCTGCAATTTTACACGTATTCCCTCGCGGAGGAGCGCGTCCTCCGAGTGGTGATCCGCCGCATTCCGGTGGAGCTCGACCCGTCGGAGGTGTGCTCCTCGCTCAAGGAGCAAAGTTATCCCATGCGGGAAGTACACCGGATGTACAGTAAGGATAAGAGGCCACTGCAAATGGTAGTGGCCATACTGGACCTTTCCCCCGAGGGAAAGGCCATCTTCCAACTAGAGACAGTGTGCGGGCTCTCCGGCATAAACGTGGAGCCCCCATACAAAAATCACCAGCCTGCGCAGTGCCACAACTGCCAGCTGTACGGGCACGCTGCCCGTAATTGTCATTCTCGTCCGCGGTGCGTAAAGTGCCGAGAGGACCATCCCACCCGGGAGTGCACGCGCGAGCGTGACTCCGTCGTCCCCCCGAGTTGCGTGCTATGCGGGGAGGAGGGGCATCCCGCGAATTATCGCGGTTGCCCCAAGGCCCCGCGTACCACGCGGCCACGCACACAGAGGCAGGCGGCCCCCCGGGCAGCGCCACCCGCCTCAGCCATCAAAGCGCAACCCCTGCTGGCGTCAGGGGAATTTCCCGCGCTACCGGTCCCGCGCCAGTTCCCAGCCGCCGCCGGCCCCTCCGCACCCCGCGCGGTGCAACCGCAACCCGTGCGTTCATCGCAGAACGCATGGGGCCCCCGTCGCCCCAATCCACAGCCCCTTATGGCTATGGATATTCCCGCGCCCCGGTGAGTAAAATGTCCACGCGACATAAGCTCACGCTCTACAAGACGTGTATTCGACCAATTTTGACATACAGTTGCGCCGTGTTCGCACATATGTCCGAGTCGAGTTTCAAACGGTTACAATCGATACAGAATAGGTTTCTCTATCGTCTCACCGGGGCCCCGTGGTATGTTCGAAGCGACGATCTCCATAGAGATATGGAGCTTCCTTCGATGCATGCCTACGTTAAACAGCTCTCCCGTTCGTATTTCGACACCGCGTCGAATCACGCGAATCCATTAATAAAAACAGCCGCCACTTATGTCCCGGTACCCACGACCATCCGGTGCAAACGCCGGCCGCGCAATATTTTTTATGATCTCGACGATCACATCGAAAATGAGAATAAATATTACACATCCGTCTCTCCAAACAGAGCGTGCCAGCGCCCACGCCCGCGTAACCACCGTTCTCTCCGCAGAGGGCGGGCGGTCAATTTCGCTCCCGCACACCCGTCACGTCCACCCTCTCTAGCGGTAACCCAAGCCTAGGTCCGTTCCTCGGGGTGAAACCCTTGGGTCAGGCAACCGCCCGCGCGATACAAGTGACACTGTACGTGCATCACTTAGCTACCTACATACAACACTACACACGTATGAACATACACACGTGCACACCACACAGGTACATAGGTTCTGTGAGGGACCTTTTTTTTCTTTTTTTCACGCTAGTTAGTTAGCGCTAGTTAGTGTAGAAAACATTTCCGATTACTGAATACACATACGCACGGTACCTCCCTTCCTCCCAGGAGGAAGGGAACGTGCCTATGTGTATAATTTAGTTAGCTCGAATCGAAGGTGTAGGGGTTCGATTAGATCGCGACCTATTTGCGAACGCGACGACAGCCCGAGCCGAGGTTCGGCCACTTTGGCACCCTCGTGCGAGTCGTCCACGAAACTTTCGCGGCTGAGTGCCCTCTGCGCTCGCCCCCAAGTCCGGTGAAGCTGTAAAAGCCGCAGCGGCTTTAGGGCCCCTAAGGCTAACGGTGTAGTCAGATCTACAAAAAAAAAAAAAAATTATTTGTCTATCTCGTAACTATCTATCTATATCTATATATGTATATATAGTTTGTCTGTACTATTGACCGCTTTCGACCTTCGACCGCTGACGTGAACGGACGTGTCCGCTCGCGCTCTCGATCGCTGTCGCACTCTGCTTAAATTAGTGTACAACTTGTTTGCTCTGATCCACGGACCCGGTCCTAGGCCTGCCGGTTCAGAGTACACAGTGTAAAGCTAGTTTTTTAAGCTATTTCATTATTGCTCTGCTTGTACTAGTGTACGACTTGTTTGTTTTGATCCACGGACCCGGTCCTAGGCCTGCCGGTTCAAAGCACACAGTTTTAAGCTATTCATACCGCGTGTTATAGTGGGGTCGGTGTTATTATTGTGTAGCGAGTATCTAGGTACTCGTTGCGCGCATAGCGCCGTCTCGCTCGCACATTTCGTGTAGCACTTCGGTGCACACGAAAAACCGTACTTCTCAGTACGACAATAAACGCGCTTTTCAGCGCGAAATTCTGTTTCTAAAGACACGCAAATCCACGGTTTAGTGGTCGTTCGTCGGATACCTAACGGTGCTAACGAAGACAAACGGGGCGTGACCCGAGCGCTCCCCGGTTACTTCCTTCTGAGGTAAACGATAACTCGGACGGGCCTGGGAATCTTAGCCTTTGCCTTTTTGCATAGTTAAGCCCCAGGTGTCTCCTACCCAACCCTTCCTATCCTTACCATCCATCCTCGTGGTTGTTTGGGCGGAGCCACGGTTTATACCGGCCTGCGTCCTCTGCCACGAGACTGCTAGGGACTCCCCTAGGGAAACGATAGGTCCTTTTCCTGTGTTTCATTACACCGTGACACACAGGTCTCATTGCTCCGGGTTCGGATAGCCCGTTGAACTCATTCGGCGTACCCCCCTGCCCTCCAGGCAGGGAGGTGAATAAATTCACTCCCCCGTCCTCCCAAACAGCCACCGCGATGGCCGACAATAAATACGCAGACTTAGAGTCTAAATTTAAACAGCTGGAAGCCGAACACCAGCGATTTATGAATTTTGTAGCCCTGCATATGCCCGCGCTCAACGATGAGTACATAAGTAGGTCACAGTTGGCGGACTCGCTACGTTCGCCATCAACCAATCAGAGCGCGGACGCCATCCCCTCCACCTCCGCCTTGATCTCACTCGCCGCCGCGCCACCCGGTTTCACGCGGCCAGCCTCGGTACCTGCGACCGAGTACCCCCACCCCACTAACCTCGCAAGCGCGAGCCACGCCCCTATTAAGTCCCGAGCGAAATCGCAACAGCGATCTTTTACCCCCGGTCCCTATGGCCGCCCCGCTAAACCCGTTGCCCCCGCGGCAACAACATCGACATACGTGTCCAATTCTTTTTCGGCCCTTCCAGTCGAAACAGATATGGATGCACCACTAAGTCCAACCCCTTCCTCGGAAATGGAACTCTCGCTCCACTTCCAAGAACCGGTCATAATCCCGACCGAAGCTACCGCGGACAATGACGACTTCACGATCGTCAAATCCCGCAAACGCGCGCCCCGTGATAGCCCCGTTGAGGAAAACGCGGCTAAAACAACGAAAACGGCAAACGGCTCCGCCGCCCCCGCACCCTCCTCGAATACCGACGAACCGGTCGTCGGTAAAAAGCAAAGACCCCCTCCAATCATAATCCATGATAAAACTGTCTGGACAAAGCTCACCAATGAGCTTAAAACGCTAAAAATAGGTTATAACAAAGCGCGTAATATCGCGACAGGTATCTCCCTGACGATGAGCACGTCATACTGCCATCGCAAATTGACCATTCTCCTCCGTGGTAGGAACATTCCCTACTACACTTACGCCCTCGACGAGAAGCGAGTTCTACGGGTTGTGCTTCAGCGTATCCCCGTCGAGATCACACCCGAGGAGGTCTTTGCCTCCATTGAAGCAACAAAAATTCCCCATCCGAGAGGTACATCTGATGTACAATAAAGACAAACGAGCCCTCCCAATGCTCGTTTTAATACTAGACAAAACGCCTGAGGGCAAAAAAATCTTCGTCTTTCGTTTCGTCGAAACCATAGCTGCCTTTCCCCGGCTCGTAGAGACGTTACAGCGTCTCGATCGCGAAGCCGCCAACCTCGGGCCTCTCAATGGCTAAACTCAAGCCGAGAGGTTTAAACATCTCCTTTTTTAATGCGCGGAACTTATATCCGCAGCGTGATCTCGTCGCGACTTATCTTAAAGATCACCAAATAGACGTTCTCTTAGTACAGGAAACGCTCTTAAAGCGTGGTAAACGCAATCCGAGTATCGCAAACTATAACATCGTTAGAAATGATCGCGACGGCCGAGGGGGCGGCACTCTCATTTACTACAAGCGCTCGTTGTATTGCATGCCGATAGATCCTCCGATACTTACCAATATGGAAGTATCCGTGTGTAGACTAGGAATGACCGATCATCCGTCCATAACGATCGTATCCGTGTACCTCTCACCGACGAAAGTACCTCTCAGGTCTGACCTAGAGAAGCTACTCTCGCTCGGCACATCGGTCATTATCGCAGGTGGCCTCAACAGTGGACACACGTCCTTCAACAATTGGAGAGACTCCAGCAATGGGGTTATTCTCGAAGGGTTGTCGGACGAGTTAAACTTTGACGTCATAGCGCCTCCCACTCCCACCCACTTTCAAGATCACTGTACACCGACAGTGCTTGACAGCCCTCCTGAAAAATATCGCGCTTCAGGTACGACTCATTCGGGTCGTACACGAACTGAACTCCGACCATCGCCCGGTCATCCTACAGCTAGGACAACTAGATGACTCCAGCCCCCCTACAGTCACAACGGTTGACTATGCAAAATTAAAACACTACCTCGCGGATAGGCAGTCCACGCCCAGTCTCGTTAGGGTCCCGGACGTATTAGAGTCAGTTGCGCACGTAGATCTCGCGATCGACTCCCTAGTTGTCCACCTCCAAGTCGGCATCGGAGAGGCCTCGAGAGAGGTCGAAGCGGCGAACGATCGCCGCTTTGTACTCCCTGCCGACGTGCGAGCGTTGATGACGGAGAAGAACGCTGCGACTCGTGCGCATGACTCTTATCCGACCGATGCAAACCGCGCACGATTACGCGCACTTCAGAGAGCGGTTAAAGCCCGTATAACCGAGCTCAAAAGTCACAGATGGGACACCTTAGTCGAAGGGCTAAGGCCGTCACATCTGACTTATTGGAAAGTAGCCCACGCCCTTAAAATAGACACTCAACCTCGCATGCCCCCCCTCGAAAGGGGTCCCGGCACTACACCCGCTTTCGATACCATCGACAAGGCGGAGTGCCTTGCCGCTTGTTTGGAGAGCCAGTGCTCCCCGAACAGCGTCAAGAACACCGACCGAGTCAGAGACATCGAAGCCCGCGTGGAGGAGCTGAATAAGCTCCCGGCATCAGAATCCGTCCCCAGTCACTTCTGAGGAGATCTCTGCCATTCTCAAAAGCCTTAAGCTTAGAAAGTCACCAGGTCCCAACGGTATCAGGAACGAAGTACTCAAACTTCTTCCCGATCACCTCATAGCTCTATTGGTCTGCATATTCAATGTAGCCATAGCCAACTGCCATTTTCCAGCCGTCTGGAAAACGGCCATTGTCATAGGTATTCACAAGCCCGGCAAGAGCACGTCGCTTCCCGACAGCTACCGCCCTATCAGTCTTCTAAATACCCTAGGTAAAATCTATGAGCGGATCCTTCTGAACCGTCTCAAATCCGTAATAGAGGAGAAAAACCTCTACCCGCCTGAGCAATTCGGTTTTCGTGCTAGACATTCTTGCACTCATCAAGTGCACCGCCTCACGGAGCACATTTTGTTTAACTTTTCCGAGTTATCTATACCCCGTCGCACACTGGCAGATCTTTTTCGACGTAGCCAAGGCCTTTGATAAGGTCTGGCACGAAGGATTAGTCTATAAGCTGTACTCCCGCGAAGTCCCCGATAGATTAGTTAAAATCATCCGCGATTACCTCAAAGACCGCACCTTTTGCTACAGAGTGGAAGGTGAACTATCCACACCCCATCCTATACGCTCAGGCGTCCCCCAAGGTTCCATCCTGGCACCTAGCCTCTTCAATCTGTACGTCAGTGACCTACCAAAACTTCAAGAGAAAGTTGAAGTAGGTCTATACGCTGACGATACAGTCATATACTCCTCTCAAAGGCAAACGAGAAACCTCAAATGTAGGATCCAAAGAGCCGTGACCACTCTCGGGAAGTGGTTTAACGACTGGCGAATAGCCATAAACCCCACGAAGAGCGCAGCGGTGCTCTTCGACCAAACCGCCACACAGATACCGCAAAAACTCAAGGACAATCCCCTTGAACTCTTCGGTAATCCGATCCCCTGGGAAAAGGCGACCAAATATCTAGGTGTAACCCTGGATAGTAGACTCTCCTTTATACGCCACATCAATCTGGTTAGGAAAAGGGCCTCCTGGACCCTCGCCCGATTGCATCCCCTCTTATGTGCTGCAAGCAAAATGTCCACGAGACACAAGCTTACGCTCTACAAGATGTGTATCCGACCGATCATGACATATAGCTGCGTTGCGTTCGCACATATGTCAAGATATAACTGGGAACATTTACAAGCCATCCAGAATAAGTTTCTTCACCGCCTTACCGGTGCCCCCTGGTTTGTTCGTATGGAGGATCTCCATAGAGATATGGACCTTCCTTCGATACATGCCTACGCCAAACACCTTTCTCGCTCTTATTTCGACACCGCGTCGAACCACGCGAATCCCTTAATAAAAGCGGCAGCTTCGTATGTGCCCGAACCCAACGCCTGCCGGAGAAAACGCCGGCCGGGTAATATATTCACTGACCCGCCCGACCAAACCGAAAAAGCTAACGCGTTCTACGCCGCCACCGTCTCTCCAAACAGAGCGTGCCACCGCCCACGCCCGCGTAACCACCGTTCTCTCCGCAGAGGACGGGCGGTCAACTTCGCTCCCGCACACCCGTCACGTCCACCCTCTCTAGCGGCAACCCAAGCCTAGGTCCGTTCCTCGGTGTGAAACCCTTGGGTCAGGCAGCCGCCCGCGTGATACAAAGTGACACTATACGTGCAACACTTAGTTACCCACACACAACATTACACACGTATGAACACACACACGTGCACACCACTCAGGTACATAGGTTCTGTAAGGGACCTTTTTTTTCTTTTTTTGCGCTAGTTAGACTAATGCGCTAGTTAGTGTAGAAAAACCATTCCGATTATTAAATACACATACGCATGGTCCACTCCTTCCTCCCAGGAGGAGGGCAACGTGCATATGAGTATATATTAGTTAGTTCGAATTCTCGTAGGATTAGGGAATTAATTAGATCGCGACCTTTTCGCATTCGCAGCGACCGCCCGAGCCGAGGTTCGGCCACTCTGGCAGCCTCGTGCGGGTCGTTACAAACTTTCGCGGTTGAGTGCCCTAAGCGCTTGCTCCCAAGTCCGGTGAAGCTGTAAAAGCCGCAGCGACTCTGTTTTTGGATAGGGCCCCTAAGACAAACAGTGTAGTCAGTTCGGAAGAAACAGTACCCAGAAGACAGTACTAAGAAAACAATTGTATATTGAGAAGAGTTATTGTGTCTTGAAGAATACAGAGAAATTTTATTGTGGTATCTGTGTGTCATTGCATCTTCACGAGTTCAACCCGCCAGCGACCCAATCCTCTCCGCTTCCGTGCAACGTCCGCGCCACGCCCTCAAGCAGGCACCTCACTTCGTGTGTACCTTAATGTTTCGCCCTCTTCAGACCTAGTAGTTTCGGGTGTGAGCAGGGTCGGTCGCACGTAGTGAGAGGGGCTCGCACGCACTGGTTTCCAGACAGCTGGTTACCGTAGCGTGTATTCCGCCGTCGGTCATACAGAGTTTGAGGGAAACGTTTCCGTCGCGTTCGCGCTCTCGGTGCGCGGTCTTGCTCTGTAATGGTTGACGTAGCACATTTGTAACGGGCAGACGCACGCCCATTTTAATCTTTATTGGTACTTCATCTTATTTTATTACTATATGTTCTTTTTGCTATTTCAGAATTATGTATGTGGTACAAATGTTGACATGTGTTCTACGTGTAAAGCGGCTTTAAGCAAAGAAAAAATACCTTTAATGGCGACATACAACGGTTTTTCATACCCAATAATTCCATTCGATCTGCCAACATTAAATCTTGTAGAACAACGATTAATTTCACCGAGGATTCCTTTCATGCAAATACGAAGACTTAGATATGTTAATGGTCAATACGGTATTTATGGTCAAATTATAAATGTTCCAATTGAAGTTAATACAATGGTAAACCATTTGCCTAGAAATATTAACGATGACCATTGCGTTTATGTACACTTAAAGAAGAAATTAGTATATAAAAGCAGTTATGTTCATGGCCTCATAAATCTAAAGAATATTAAAAAATGGTTGACCAAACTCCGCTTTATATTTACTACAATATCACAATCTAGAATACCTTTTTAAATAATAATAATAACGAAGCAGCTCCGGAATTAGTGCTTGATGATGTCAGTGAGCATGTGCCGATTGAAGATAATCTCACAGCTCAACAACAAACTCTTATGTGGAATGAAGATTTACATTTGCATATGGCACTTGGAGAAAAGAGTATTCTTGTTAGCATACTATTCGACGAACATGCCGAAGAGCTTTCATTTCCAACTATCTACGGTGGTCAGTTTAGAACCTATAGAGAAGATATACATGTAACTGAATTTATGCAAGCTACTAGTGAAATCCGGCGTTCAGATCGACGTGCTACTGATCCACAGCATCTTTTATATTTAGCTGCGAAAATTATGAGACTGCGAGTCAGTCAAAGCGTTAGGATTGCATTTAAACACGTTGGCTATGACACTAAAATTACGAAAGAGAACGTACAGTCTGAAGAATATATTAATAACTGTATTGAAAGTAACCTTGCTTTTCTTCGTTGTATTCCGAATTCCGCTAGGTACTTTTCGCCATGATTCGACAATTAGGAGCACCGACTGCTTTTATGACTGTCAGTGCTAATGAAACGGTTTGGACAGATTTGCTTAAATTATTGTATAAATTAAAGAATAATGGAGCAGATATATCCAATGAACTTTTAGCTGAAATGAGTTATATCGATAAAGCAACTCTAGTTAATGAAGATTCTGTTACTTGTGCCATATACTTTAACAAATTAGTAGATTGTTTATTGAAGATTTTACAATCTAAAAAAAGAAGTCCATTTGGTAAACATAGGGTAAATAATTACTTTAAAAGAATCGAATTTCAACATCGTGGAAGTCCTTACGCTCACATTCTGTTATGGTTGGATAATATACCGGGAGATTTATTAGATAACAACAAAGATTTAATTCAAATAATTGATGAATTAATTTCCGTATCAGAGTTAGAAACGTCTGGAAATATAAAACTCCAAACTCACAAACACACTTTTACGTTTTATAAAAAATGGACCCTAATAAAAAAGAAAACTGTCGATTAGGTGCACCTTTTATGCCATCTCGAAATACAATATAACATTGTTACCTATGAAAGATACTGATCCAAATTTTTCTGAAGAAAAATTTAAAGAATATATAAATCACTATAAACTGATTCGTTCAAATTTAGAAAGTTTTGAATACACAGATTTTGATCACTTTTATAAAGACAATAATATTGAATCCGATGAACATTATTACAACATTATTCGTGCAGGTATCAATCAACCAAGGTTATTCTATCGTCGAACACCATCAGAAAAGTGGCATAATTCTTTTAACCCATTTGTACTTCACCATCTAAAGTCTAATATGGATTTCCAAATGATCCAAGATGAATATTCATGTGCTGCTTACGTTGTTGAGTATGTTAACAAACACAACAGAGATATCAGCAATCTACAACGACATATACTTCAGGTTATGGACGAAAATCAAGAATTTGATCTTGTAAATATCACAAGGAAATTGAGTGTTGACGTTATTCATGCTGTTGAAATGTCAGCACAAGAAGCTGCTTGGTATTTGTTACGACAGCCTATGGCAAAATCATCAGTAGTGACTGTTTATATACGGACAATATATCCCACTGAACGTCAAAAAATAAGGAAAACTATGAAAGAATTAGAGGTATTGGAGGATGATTGGACAAATATATGGAAAGAAAACTGGTTTGATAAATATGAAAAAAGAACCGATGATTTGGACAACGTTACATTAGCACAGTTCGTAGCTAATTATTACATCAATAATAAAGGAGAATATGTAAAAATGAAAATTCAAAAGTGATCCGTAACCGTAATTATGATATGGCTGATAACTTCAACGACTAAAGAAGAGAAATGGTATTGCTGCATATTCCTTTTAAAAGTGAAAACAACGACGTTCTTGCTGATGATAAATATATCCAAATATATGAAGATAACAAAGATTTAATCTTAAAACGCAGAAAAGAGTTTGAGTCCAACTTAGATATAGAAAAAACCCTTGAAATTTGCAGACAGTTGTTCAGAGAAAAAGAAGACGAAGAGGATGATGGAGAAGATGAACAAAAACATGCCAATATAGTCTTCGAAAATGATCCTTATGCATTGATAGCGCAATATCCGGATTCTACAATCAATGCTGATTTGCAAAATGCAGCACTTAGCAAACTTGGTGCTGTTGCAAAAAAAAAAAAAAAGAGAAAACTTGATGGACACTCAACAATTCTGCGAATTAATGAGATCGGCAAATTCAAAACAAAAAGATCTATTAAAGAACATTATTCATCATTTACTAACTCCAAATCAAGTGCCGTTTCAAGTTTTCTTCACTGGTCCAGCTGGTAGTGGTAAGACTTTTGTCATTAAACTTATAATGGAAATTTAAAACAGATTTACTGACAATGATAGTTACTGCAATGCTTACATAATTTGCGCTTCAACTGGCAAAGCTGCTATGGCAATTGATGGTACAACAGTTCATACAGCTCTTAAAATTCCCATTTCAAAAACGTTACCTTTATCATTTGAAACGTTACATTTGTACAGATCACTTTTTAGATATGTTAAAGTATTGATCATTGATGAAATAAGCATGATCAGCGCAGAACTATTAGGCAAAATTGACATACGTTTAAAAGAGATTACCGGAAGAGGTAAAGCGGACTTTGGTGGCATAGATGTTATTTTAATTGGGGATTTACGACAAGCACCACCAGTAAGGGCAACAGCCATATAGAAGCCAGTTAAAACAAATATTTTTGGACCTTATTTGTGGAGAACATTAAAATTTTATTAACTGACTGAAGTAGTGAGACAGACTAATGTTCAATTTTCTAATATTCTAACTAAGATAGGCAACGGAGGTCCATTGGATAAGGCTGAATTTCAAATTATTGAATCTAGATTTTTAACCAAAGAATATGCCGAAAGATTGTGTCCTCATGGAGTTCGTTTGTTTTATGAAAACATTCGTGTTGATGCTTACGACAATAATGTTTTGCAAAAATTTGAAGAAAAAATAATTTCTACAGCTGACGATGTGATCATTGGTTCAAAAAGTCGTGAACAAGAGACTAGTTGTCGTCAGAAACTGCATAAAAAGAATCTCAATGAAATCGGTGGGTTACCATACCAAATTACTTTTGTTAAATCTATGTATTACCTTATTACCACTAACATCGATGTAACCGATGGCTTATGTAATGGTTCAGTGGGAAAGTTAGTACATATGGATTTAGATGAAAACAACAGCGTAAGCAGAGTTTGGTTAGAATTTTGTGGTTCGAAAAAGATAGGTCAAAAAAAAAAGAAAAAAAGCTGCTCGACTAGCAATTCAATGTGGTATCAGTAATCTTGCTGTACCAATTGAATTACGTTCAGCGAACATCCCATTGACATCAGATAAGAAAGTTACTGCGAAACGGAAGTACTTTCCTTTAGTTTCGGCTGCTGCGATGACCATCCATAAATCACAAGGTGGAACATTCGATGAAATTGTTTACGAATACAATAAGGGACATCCACAAGAGCTTGTTTATGTTGCGCTATCTCGTGTAACAAACATCGAAAGTTTGTTTATTGTAACACCCGATAACGATCCAACTAACTTCAGATTTCACCATAATCGAGTGCAAGCATCATCAACGAAAAGTTTGCTGCAAGAATTTCAAAGAATCCTTTACACACTAAAGCCCAAACGATCTTGGATTTTCTTCAAACTAAAAATGGCATTTCCATAACCACATTAAATTGTTAAAGTTTACAAAGCCATAGATTGGATTTGTCGGATTCTGTAATTCAAAAAACTAATTTCTTACTTCTTTCCGAAACGTGGATGAGCAATGACCAACAGTTTGATATTCCTAATTTCAACTGCATTGCCCATTTCAAGCGAGATTACGTACGTACAGGTGGAGTTGCTATCTATCAAAATAGCAATGACACTACTAATATTTTAACACCAAATATGGATATAATCTTAAAAAATACTGGCGATAAGAATGTTAGACGTACAGGAGTTGTAGACATTTGTTCAGCTATATGTAAAACGTACAACGGAAGTTGAAACTGTCATGGTAATAGTCTTCATTTCACCAAATACAAAAATTGAAGATGTGAAACATTTCATCCATCGAGCGCTGATAGAATATACTGATGAGTTTTCTGAAATACTTAGTGGAAACTTCCATCAGCTTCCGATGATGGTTTTATCTGGAGACTTCAGTATCAATTTTGCAGATGAAAAATCAGAACCACTAAGAACATTTCCTTTAGAAAAGCTTAAATTACATATAAATAACAATCCAAAAGAATCGACAACGAGATACGGTACTACTATTGATGCAGTTCTTTCGAGGTATTTGCATAAAATAGAATCACAAACATATGTATCATATTTTAGTTACCACAAGCCAATAGTTTCAGCAATAGAATTTAATGACGAGACTGATTAATAAGAATTACTTATAATAATAATAATAAACTTTTTTGTAATTATTTCTATTTCTATGTAATTTTATGTTGTCAAACAAAAATAAAGAGACATATTTTGTTATTTTAATTGATAATTTGAATTACGATTTTTTTTTATTTTACGTAATTTATTATTTCCTAAAATACTGAATTTCCTAAATACTTTCCTGTACTTAAATAAAAACTAATCAGCAAAATTTAAGAGCAAAATCAAGAAAACCTACATAAAATTGAGCACGATTTTTTTTTTGCAAATTGGTTCGATTCTACATTAGCCGAAGGAACTTCGTTCCTACCTGGTGTACCACGACACCATTCATAAGTTTTTATTATATTTGTAATTTTTTTTTTGTATTTGTATATTTTGAAGATATAAATATTTTTATGTACGATTTGTTGTTTTTAAAGTTACATTCCTAATTTTACATAAATGTGAGTACTATTTATTTATTTAGTCACTATTAATTAGTGTTTGGGAGTGCATTACGTTCCCGCTTAGATTTACTGAGCGCGGAAAAGTCACCCTCACCATCAGAACTATCCTCTCTTATATAGAGAAAACAGTGTTCCTAGACAGATGACTATGGAGGACGATTTAAAAGGGCTTTCGTACCCGGGAAAAGCGTATGGTTTAGACAGCATGTTAATAAAAATAATCACTACTGGGTTAAAGGAGTTATTATGCGGAAGATCGGTAGAGTGATATGTGTGTAGGGGTGCATACAAACATACGTATGCAAAATGCAAGCTGGCAGTTTATCCACCGTGGACTGGCAGTCTTTCGTATTTCCCCGGCCTTGCTCAACGTTTGTTATCGCATTGCATACTACATCACGCATCCGGCCGTACTTGAGAGTGAAGTGTGTGTTTTGGGACGATAGTAATAAAAGACTTGAGTGAACTTTATACAGACTTTTATTGAGTAAAACTGCAGCAATTTTCTGATATGATAGGAGTCACCCGCTAGCTAGCCTACAGTGAGTCAAAGTACTTACATATTAAATAAAAGTACCGAAGCAGAACAAAGAGATACAAAGACATAGAAACCAATTATACCCAAGGCGAGAATATTCTCTGTTGGATATAGAGGGACAGCGACCGCAACTTAGTACAGACCTTACTTTGGCTACATAGATGCCATCGACATCTAACCAACAGGGAAGGAGATTGTCCAGTGCGGATGACATAAACATAACAACAGAGGAGTATCCAGAGCAAAGGATCTCTCGAGGAATCACATCGAGCACAGAAATTAGCACTCCGCCACGCAGTGCTGATCTAGACTCAGCCGCTACTCACATTCCTCAATTCTGCACACCTTCATCTCCGGTAGAATCAAGACCGCACGAATAAACCCGCATACGCCCTCGACGAAATACACCCGTCGTCGACTATATACAATTATTTTAGTAAGTTGTAAATTACGGGGGAGAGATGTTGTATATGTATGTATATAGTACGTAGTGGCTGCGCCATCTATATAGCATATAGTCTGACGTTAATAAAGGCAGTGCGTTACCGACCGCTATCGAATATAATTCAACGCTCACACGACAACACGTGAAACCAGTGTCTCCATATACACGGTAATTACGGTAGATACACCGTAATGTGGTCTTAATCTACCGTCAAGGTAATAAGGTATTACCGTGTCATATGTCACCGTAATTTAAAAATTATATTGTTAATATAACATCACTATACTGCGTAAAACGAATCTCAGTCAGCTTAACATATATTGTAATGGCAACAACGCTCTTGATGCCGGGAATCCCTGAATATCAAAACTTCTATCTCCACTCACGCATAGATAAAAACTACCAAACCTCTGCAATCTATTCTCTCCTTATTTAAACTTACAGGAAGAAGTGAAATGCATTTATCAAAATTCGAAGTAAGAATTCGAATTAAGAAGAAGAGTAAGAAGAGAATTCGGTTGAATGAAGTGTTTTTTTTTCTAGTTACGCGTTACAAATAGACAAATCTACTGCTTTAAGTTCAAGCTTTTGTCTTTTTTTAATAGTAATTATAAAGTTGTAGAGGTTTTTCGGTTTGAAGTTTATTACCTATTTGTTTTAGTACTGTGAGTGAGTGAGTAGTGCTAAAAGTAGGTACAATGGAAAGTGATACTGAAAGTTATGATATCGACACAAAGCCAACTTGTTCTATCAAAAGAGCTAGAATTGGAATAAAAAGAAAACATTATAAACAAAAATTTAAAGCTGAATGGTAGAGACTGAAAGAATTTTGTACATGGTTAAAAAAGACTCCAAAGATGAATATATAGCAATTTGTTCAGTTTGTGAGACAAGTATCAGCGCAGAAATGAACGTTCTTAAAAGACATGCTAGTAGTACAAGACATGAACAAAAAGTGAAGCTATTGTTGAGTTCCACTTCCAAGTCGTCTGTTCAACCTACCATAGAAAATGCATTTAAAAAGGCGCCAACGACGCTTCATGAAAAATGTAAAGTAGCTAAAATAAAATTTGCAGCTTTCATAGCTGAACATAAGATATCTCATCAAGTAGCAGACCATCTATGCGATCTATATCGGTTACTTTTACTGATCCATAAATTGCAAAAAAATTGAAGCTAAAACATACGAAAGCCCAAGCCGTCATTAACAATGTAGTTGGCAGAAGCGAAAAGGATACATTAGCCCGTGATCTACAAGATAGTAAGTTTTCAGTGCTCATACATGAAAGCACCTATATTGGAGTGGTAAAAACTATGTGCGTAGTAGTACGATATTACGATTGTAACCAAGGCAAGATTGTAAGTCGCTTCTGGGACTTAATACAACTTTTTGAATTCAGCCAAAACGATTATTCTGCTATCGCAGTTCATCTGTTCAACCTGGTGATTCAGTAATTTGAAAAGTATTCAGTCCCTCTGGATAATAACATCGTAGGCTTCGGCTCAGATGGATGCAATATTATGATGGGTTGTAGAAAGTCTGTAGCCAGTCAATTTCGTGAAAAGTGCCCAAACGCCAAGTAGAATTCAAAGACTTCCAGTTGTTTACGGAAACGCAAGTACATAAGATATTAAGGCCAGCGCAGACCCGATAGCTCTCTGTGGCTTCAGTAGTAAATAGAATATTAGAACAATACGACGCGTTGCGGCTTTATTTCGATCGAAAATGGCTGGATGACAGCGAATGTTTAGACATTCATAAAAGTTTGCAGGACCCTATCTATCATGAAAGCTTATTATTATTTTTTGGCATAGATGCTGCTGAAATTTGCAAATATCAATATATATGTACTTTCAAAATGAATCAACGGTAATAATTGACATGCACGACAAGATGGTGCAACTTTATAGAGAACTGCTCTCGTCATTCATGCTACAATCTTATGTGCAAGCAACAAAACTTGACGAAATAAACCCAACAAATACCACCCATTACCTCAATTTGGAAGATGTGTATCTATGACTGGGAGTTCATAGGCAGTTAGAGTTGCCTGAAATTTCAGACAAACAAGATATTTTGCAAGAGGTGAAGATCAACTGCAGAAACTGTGTGGGTATCATCAGAAAGAGGTACAGTCTTAATGACCCAGTGCTAACTGCTTATCTAAATTGCGCACTGAATTGTGCTTATCGGCTTCGTCCGATGAAAGACTACCCACATTATCGAAGTTATTTAATATTTTGGCACGCGTTAGCCCTAAAACTCTGGAAGAACAACAAATGCTGGATGATGAATGGAGGAATTTTCCAATGATTTCAACACAAATAAAGGATGTAACTGAAAAATTTGATGTATTTTGGCACAAGGTTGGTTAATTTTAGTTTAAGAAAGTGTTTTCTGATTGATTTAACCACTACTATCACTATGTACTATTTATATATATTTATTTCAGATTTCCGAGCTAAGGGATGTAGACGGAAATAAAACATTGAAAGAGCTTCCGAAATTTATGCCGATTGCGAGCGCATTTTCAGCCAAGTCAATGATATAAAAACGAAAAAAAGAAACAAATTATTAACCAAAACAATAAAAGGAAATATTTTTACCCAGCAAGCAATCAAAGGAAATAGCAATAACTGTGTTGATTTTAGAACTACTAATGATATGTTGACTAAATTAAATAAATCCATTTACGAAAAAGACATTGTCGTGCTAGGAGAGTCAGTTTCAGATTAATATTATCGGTTTAATTTTGCATGCTTCTCACATATATATTACAGTGTAAACTCTTTATAATGTTATCCTTTATAACGATAAACTCCCTATAACGTTGAAGTGAGCCCAACTTGGTGGGTTTGCGTTAAAACCCACATATTGAAACTCCACTCCATATAACGATAACTCTCTATAACGACAAAAAATGCTCAGTCCCTTGAGTTTCGTTATAAAGAGTTTACACTGTATTTTAATTTTCTTTATAAATAATTTTAATTTAATTCAATTAAAAAATTTAATTTAGTTTATCAAAACTACGTCGTTGGACAAAGCAGTGATTCTTCTAGCGATTCTTCTCCAGCCAGCGAAGATTTTAGTTCAGATGACAGTGTTAAAGATCCTAACTTCGTTCCAGATTTAGAAGTATGCGTAGAATTAGAAGAACAGGATTCACCTCAACCTGGTCCATCTTGGGCACATCAATCTATAATCGATACAGCCTTGCCACTCGACTCGGACATCAGACCAGCGTGAGACGGTTTTGCAATACAACCAATACTGATATTATGCAAACATCGGTTCAATCATAGGGCATTGAAGCTCAACCATCCAGTATCCAGATTCAAACGCTCAGCGTCGTAGCCCAGTCACCCAGTATCGATAGTTATCCACCTAGCGTAGAACCTCAGCCGCTATCCCGAAAAAGGAAGGCCAACCCTGTGTCATGGAAAAGAAACGTAACCAAGGCTCTAATAAACAGCGGCAAAGATCACACTACTATGACAAAAACATTGTCATTACATAAAACATTAAAGTAATGGGACCTATTTGTACAGATAAATGTAAATTGAAATGTTTATTGCTTTATATTTACGACGTTTATCAACCTTTAATGTTGTATTCGGTGTTTTTATGTGAGTATTTATGTCTACATTAACATAAAACCGGTTTTATAGTGATTCAATAAGTGTATTTAGAGATATTAACGATTTATTAGTCATTGTATAGAAATAATAATAATAATGTAGATAGGGATAGCAATAGTGCAGCCGCAACGCGTCACCGCGGTTGCAGGCCATGATCATATTTGGTAATGCGAGAGCAGTACAGAGATAGACGCCATCGCTCCGTCTCTCTCTCCTGCGGCAAGATAAAAGCCTAGCCGTCGGGGCCTACCGGCGAGGGGTTCCGATTTGGTCTTGGTTGCGAACGGACGTGTCTCCGTTTGTGCTCTCGACCATCACGTGACCATACTATTGCGATCGTATGTTTGAAATTTATTTCAAATATATTGTTGTAATAACAACGTAAACCAACAAGTGTCTAACGCTCGCGCGGTAAACCACACTTTTCGGTGCGACTTGCTTGTTTTTTTTTTTTGTAAATCCACGGTTTTGTGGTCACTTGCTGGTTACCTGACGGTGCCAACGAAGGCAAGTGGGGCGTGACCCGAGCAGCCCGCTGGTTGTCTCCTTCAGAGACAAACAGCCAGACTCGGACGGGCCTGGGAATCTAGGCCTTTGCGGTTATCGCATAGTCTTGCCCCAGGTGTCTCCTGCCAAACCCTCCGATCCTGCACACTCCATCCCCGGGAACCTGTTTGGGCTTAGCCCGGTTTCATTACCGGTCTCTGTCCTCAGCCCCGGGCTTGCTAGGGCTCCTTAGGGTTGATAGGTCCTTCCTGTGTGTCATTGCACCTTGACCACAGGTCTCTTGCCGACTCCGATAGTCTTTTTAAGTTTTTGGCGCACCCCCCTGCCCCTAAGGCAGGGAGGCCTTTGAATTAAAAATAATAAATAAAATGTCCCAGTGTCCTCCCCCTTCTGCCGCCATGGCAAACGTCACCGATCTGGCCGCTTGCATAGGCAAGTTACAGGCCAAAATCAAGTCTATGGAGTTCGCGCAACTCCAATTTCAAAACTTCGTCGTTGTACGTTGTCCCTCCGTCATGGAGGAATTCAAAAATAGTAATAACGCTCCCGCCGCGCGTCGCACCGCTGCGACAGCGACCCGTCAGGCCCCTACAGGTAGCGAGGCGGCCGCTTCAGGTAGCAAGGCGGCCGATGACGTCACGGCCGCGACCGTTATACCGACTGGCGCCGCGCCAGTCGGCGTCGCGCCCAAACGTCCCGCACGCAGCGTTGCGCGCCCGTCCGCCGCGTCATCCGGGGCCGTGGCCACGCCTACGGCCACGCCCCCTGTCCCGAATAGCCAATCGCGCGGGTCAAGCCCCGTCTCCGTTAGGCGAGGGCCGCGTAATTCGCGATCACAATCTAGGGTTGCCAAAAATAGCCCATACGTCCGTCCCGCGCGATCCACGGAAACCGCGTTAAAGACGAAAAATTCGTTTTCGGCCCTTCCGGTCGAACAAGACCCGCCCGTGAGTCCGGATCAATCTCCGGAGATGGATACCGAGAACGACGGCTTCACCGTCGTGGCGTCGCGTAAGCGAACGGCGCGTAGCAGTCCGACTGCTCAACCGGCGCCTAAGGTAATAGCTAAGGCAGTAGTCAGGGGCGCCGCCGCCCTCGCGTCCTCCCAGCTCCCCGCGCCCGCCGGCGGGAAAAAAGAGCGTGCCCCACCTCCAATTATAATCCGGGACAAGGCGGCCTGGATGGGAGTCTGCAATGAAATGCGCAGACTCAAACTCGAGTATTACAAGGCTAGAAACATAGTCAACGGGACTTCCATTTCGGTGAGTTCTTCGGAAACTCACCGTAAACTCACCACCCTCCTCCGGCAGAAAGGTCTGCAATTCTACACCTATTCTCTCGCGGAGGAGCGCGTCCTCCGAGTGGTCATCCGCCGCATTCCGGTGGAGCTCGACCCGTCGGAGGTGTGCTCCTCGCTCAAGGAGCAAAGTTATCCCATCCGGGAAGTACACCGGATGTACAGTAAGGATAAGCGGCCACTACAAATGGTAGTGGCCATATTGGACCTTTCCCCCGAGGGAAAGGCCATTTTTCAGCTAGAGACGGTGTGCGGGCTCTCCGGGATTAACGTGGAGCCCCCATACAAAAACCACCAGCCTGCGCAGTGCCACAACTGCCAGCTGTACGGGCACGCTGCCCGTAACTGTCACTCTCGTCCGCGGTGTGTAAAGTGCCGAGAGGACCACCCCACCCGGGAGTGCACGCGCGAGCGTGACTCCGTCGTCCCCCCGAGCTGCGTGTTATGCGGGGAGGAGGGGCATCCCGCGAATTATCGCGGTTGCCCCAAGGCCCCGCGTACCACGCGGCCACGTACACAGAGGCAGTCGGCCCCCCGGGCGGCGCCCCCCGCCTCAGCCATCAAAGCGCAACCCCTGCTGGCGTCAGGGGAATTTCCCGCGCTGCCAGTCCCGCGCCAGCTCCCGGCCGCCGCCGGCCCCTCCGCACCCCGCGCGGTGCAACCGCAACCCGTGCGTTCATCGCAGAACGCATGGGGCCCCCGTCGCCCCAATCCACAGCCCCTTATGGCTATGGATATTCCCGCGCCCCGCGCGCCCGCCAACGCTGTCGTTAATAGTAACGACTTAATGATACTGCTCACTCGCGAGCACGATATCCGCGAGCTCATTGAGTACAATGATCATTTGGAGCGCTTCGGTCTCATCAAGACCGCTTGCGCGTTCCCCCGCCTCGTAGAGACACTACAACGTCTCGACCGTGAGGCGAGTAACAATAAATAAGGGCCTTTCAATGGCTAAGTTTAAACCGAAAGCGTTAAATATTTCGTTTTTTAACGCACGGAACTTATATCCGCAGCGTGATCTCGTCGCGACCTTTCTTAAAGATCACCAAGTAGATGTTCTTTTAGTGCAGGAGACGCTCTTAAAGCGTGCTAAACGTGATCCAAAAATCGCGAACTACAAAATTGTAAGAAATGACCGGGCCGGCCGCGGGGGCGGCACTCTCATTTATTACAAACGATCGTTATATTGTACGCCGGTAGATCCTCCGATACTTACCAATATGGAAGTATCCGTGTGTAGACTAGGAATGACCGACCACCCGTCCATAACGTTAGTTTCAGTTTATCTCTCGCCGAGGAAAGAGCCTCTTAGGTCTGACCTAGAAAAGCTACTTTCGCTCGGTGAATCGGTCATTATAGCGGGTGACCTCAATTGTGGACACACTTCGTTTAACAATTGGAGAGACTCCAGAAATGGGGTTAAACTCGAAGAGTTAACGAACGTGCTAAACTTTGATGTCATAGCGCCTCCCACTCCCACCCACTTTCAAGACAACTGTTTGCCGACAGTGCTTGATGTAGCTCTCATTAAAGGTATCGCGCTTCGGTTACGACTCATTCGGGTCGTACACGAGCTCGACTCCGACCACCGTCCGGTCATCATGCAGCTAGGTCAACCAGACGACTCTAGCCCTCCTTCGGTCCAAGTGGTTGACTATGCTAAGTTAAAACATTATCTTGCGGACAGGCCGTCCTCGTCCAGTTTAGATAGGATTCCGGACGTATTGGGGTCCGTTGCGGATGTAGATCTCGCGATCGATTCCCTGGTCGACCACCTGCAGGTCGGCATCGGAGAGGCCTCGAGAGAGGTCGAAGAGGCGAGCGATCGTCGCTTCGTACTCCCTGCCGACGTGCGGGCGTTGTTGACGGAAAAGAACGCGGCGACTCGTGCGCACGACCACTATCCGACCGAGGAAAACCGCGCACGTTTACGCGCACTTCAAAGATCGGTTAGAGCCCGTATATTAGAACTCAGAAGTCACAGATGGGACGCCCTCGTCGAAGGGCTAAGGCCGTCGCATCTGGCTTACTGGAAATTAGCTCACAGCCTCAAAATAGAGGCTTCTTATCTTATGCCCCCCCTCGAGAGGGGTCCCGGTATACCACTCGCTTTCGATAGCAGCGACAAGGCGGAGTGCCTCGCCACTTGTTTGGAGAGCCAGTGCTCTCCGAACAGTGTCGATGCAAATACCGACCGGGTCGAGGGTATCGATGGATGCGTGCGGGAGTTGGATAAGCTCCCCGCGACAGACTCCCTTAAAATGTAGGTAACCCTTAAGGTCTTAGGTGTCCCTTAGATGTTGGTGTCCGAGTTTCATATTGTATGTAATAGATGGCGCTACGGTCGATTTAGATCGCGCTCACGGTAGCCTTTCTTGGTAATGTATGGCTCCGACCGACAGTACGTAATGTTGTTGTTTTCAAAGATAATATTGTATCCTTCTCAATTAACTGTATAGTACGAAAATATAAAAGTGAAAGTAAAGTGAAGTGTTTTAGTTAGTGTTCTGTGAGTCCCTACGAAGGTAAAATTTTGTACATGGTGCCGAAACGCGGAATGGACTTTGGACTCCTTGAGTTTTAAAAACACTTAGAAAAATTTCAACCACTTTGGACTTGTAAAAATTTTCAAGTTATTATGAACATAGAATAATTGAAGTGATTTTAATTTAGAAACTTTTCAACGAATTTCGGACTTATATTTTTTGTGATTTACTACGTGTTTATTTAAAGTATTTTTGGGGATAGTTGAATTTGAAATTTTGATAAACATTGACTTTGCTTTTAGTCTTAAATTGATAATTTGTATTTTGAAGTTAACATTTGAGTGATTTTAAACAAATATGGCTGCGAAGATAATTAAAAGCCAAACAGAATTATCTTTAAGATTAAAAAAGGCGCAAGAGAACTTTAATAAGAGCCCCAAAATAAGAATAACTAAATCTTATATAGAAACACGGATTGCTTCATTGGAAGAGTTATATAAAGAATTTAAGAATAATCACAGAGAATTAATTCAAGTAGCTACACCTGAACAATTAGATGTTTTACTATATTTTAAAGATGATCATTATGATAAATTTGATGAATTATATACAGAATATATGTCTGAACTTAAGGAAAAGCTTGAAGAAATTTTAGAAAAACCCAAATCAGAGAGTGTAAGTCCACAGAATATATATGATGATGTTAAACTTCCAAGAATACAGCTACCATGCTTTAGTGGTAAATATGAGGAGTGGCAGACATTTTACGATATGTTTGTATCACTAATTCACAGAAACGAGAAATTATCAGCAGTGCAAAAATTACATTATTTGAAGAGCAGCATATCAGGAGAACCTGAAAGCTTGCTACGTAATTTTGCAACTACCGATCAAAATTATGAAGAGGCTTGGAAACAGTTAACAAAGCGTTACAATAACAAACGTTATAATAGTAATGCAGTACTAAAGATATTATTTTCACAAAAACAAATACTGAACGAATCCTCGCATGCTATTAAGCAAATACTCGATACAACTACGTCTTCATTAAAAGCATTAAATAATATGGGAATACCTACTAAATCATGGGATGCTATCGTAATTTATTTAGTAGTTACAAAGCTGGATGTAGAATCTCACAAGCTATGGGAAAATCATATAAGCTCCATGAGTGATGAATTGCCTACATGGTCACAATTAATGGATTTCCTTGAAGGGAGGTTTAGAAGCTTAGAGATGATTGATTCTGGAAAACAGTTAGCCAAGACAAGTTTACAACCTAAAAAGCAAGTACCTAAAACTAGAGCTTTTCATACAGCTGTTCAACAAGTCAATAAGAAGACCGATGTTTTATGTCCTTTGTGTGGCGAGAATCATTATATAAATTTGTGTAAACTGTTCACGATAAAAACGATACAGCAAAGAAGAGATTTGGTGCAAACTAAAGGACTTTGCTTCAATTGTTTACAACCTAGTCATGTAGTAAGCAAATGTAGACAACCGATGTCCTGCAAAAAGTGTGGAAGAAGACACAATACGATGTTGCATTTTGAGAAGGAAGGATTCACAGAAAACACTAGTAGTATACAAGGAGAAAACAAACAAGGAAAGGAGAACACAAATGCGTCTACAGTAGAACAAAGAATTATAACGAATTTTGCAAAGCGTGAAAGTAAAAGTTACAACGTTCTTCTGGCGACTACACTACTTAAGGCTCGTTCAAATAACGGGAATAGAATTTTAATACGTGCTTTATTAGACCAA
Source organism: Saturnia japonica (assembly GCA_033032175.1). NCBI lineage: Eukaryota > Metazoa > Arthropoda > Insecta > Lepidoptera > Saturniidae > Saturnia > Saturnia japonica. The sequence continues at coordinate 6,017,050 of CM065329.1, forward strand.
GGCTCACAAGGCTCTTTTGTAACGGAAGCAACCGCTCAATTGTTAGGTCTTAAGCGAAAATCTATTAATGGTTTTGTATCAGGTCTGGGAGATGGTCAAATGCGTGTTAAATATTTAGTTACTTTATGTTTACAGTCGCGTCATAATCCAGAAATTTCTATTAAAGTAAGTGCGTACGTATTAAGATCACTTACATCTATGCTTCCATGTGTCAGAATAGACTCACCTGATTGGCAAGAACTTGAGAGTGTAGAGCTCGCTGATCCAGGTTATACAACACCAGGTAAGATTGACGTGTTATTAGGGGCTGAAGTCTATTCTGAGATTTTGTTGGAAGGTATGATGAGACAACCCAAAGGAAATCTTATTGCGCAAAATACAACCTTTGGATGGGTTTTATCAGGAAGATTATCTGATTCATCATCGGGTAATAATTCAATTACAAGTTTCCATTTGCAGGTTACAAAGGAAGATGATTATCTTAAACGTTTTTGGGAATTGGAAGCTGAACCAGATAGAATTCATAGGAAATTTACAGTAGAAGAACAGATGTGTGAAAATTTATTCGATGCTACGACAGTTAGAAATAATGATGGAAGGTTCATTGTTACATTACCTTTTAAAGATGAAGAGCCTAAATGTCAGTATGGGGAATCAAAGGACATAGCAATGAAAAAACTATTGGCTTTAGAGAAAAAACTAAAGAATGATACTAAGCTTTATGAAGAATACAGGAAGGTTTTACAGGAGTATTTGTCTCTTGGACATATGTCTCTGATAGACAAAGATGATGTGGATGATTCGAAAGCTGTTTATCTCCCACATCACGCGGTCGTGAGGGAAGATAAGGAAACCACAAAGGTTCGGGTGGTTTTTAATGCATCTAGCAAAGGTGTAAATGACGTGTCGCTAAATGATGATCTTATGGTTGGACCAAAGATCCAACAAGATTTGAGACATATTTTAATGAGGTGGCGAACTCATCCTATTTGCATTGTTGCTGATCTCGTCAAAATGTATAGGCAAGTGCTTATAAATCCTTCACAGACTGATTTTCAAAGAATTCTTTGGAGATCACACTCAAATATGCCTATCGAGCATTATAAATTACTTACATTGACGTTCGGAACAGCTTGTGCACCGTATCTTGCTGTTAAAACTTTGCAGAGGTTGGCTGAATATGAGAAACATAATTTTCCAGTGGCTTCAGAAGTTACGCAGAATGATTATTATGTTGATGATCTGATAACAGGATGTGACTCAAAAGAAGAAGCCAAAATAATTTATGATGAAATGAATGATTTAATGTCGTCTGGTGGATTCAAGCTTCAGAAGTGGAGTAGTAATAGTAAAGATCTACTGAAATATATCGGAGATGACAGTAACAAAGGGGAAAAGTGTCTACCTATTAAAATTGATAATATGGTAAAAGTGCTCGGAATTAGTTGGAACAGGGAATCAGACAATTTCGAGTACACTGTTTCTTTACCGGAAGTCAAATACCCAATCACAAAAAGACAAGTTTTGTCAAATATCGCTCGTTTATACGACCCTATGGGATGGATTTCACCTATTGTGATTGTGGCCAAGATTTTCATTCAGAAAATTTGGAGGGCACATTTGGATTGGGATGATCCTTTAACTGACGAATTGCATGAAATGTGGCTTAGATTTCGGAAGGAGTTGGTTGAAATTCAGCTAATTCAGATACCTAGATGGATTTATTGCACCAGTAAGAGCCAGGTTGAACTACACGCTTTCTCAGACGCGTCTCGAGCAGCTTACGCCGCAGCTGTTTTTATTCGGGTTGTTGCTGAGGATAAATTGATTCATGTGAGATTATTGTCAGCTAAAACAAAAGTTACTCCTATAGAAAAGGAAATCTCAATTCCACGTTTGGAATTATGTGGTGCAGTGCTTGCAGCAAAATTGTTGAACGAAATATCTCAGGTCATGAAAATTTCAAAAGAAAATCTTTATGGGTGGACTGATTCCACAATTGTATTAGCTTGGTTAAAAGGTGGCGCTAGTAAATGGACAACTTTTGTAAGTAATAGGGTCTCGGAAATTCTTTCCATAACGGACTATAATCAATGGGGACATGTCTCAACTGACACAAACCCATCAGATTGTGCGTCAAGAGGATTGAGTCCTACAGAATTACTTTCACATTCCCTATGGTGGGATGGACCAGAATGGTTAAAGAAGTCTAACATAGATTTACAGAATAAAGAGATAGAAGATACACACGAAGAGAAAAGGATACTTTCAATGAAAATAACTGAAAATAAAGACGAAGATTTTGAATGGTTGAGATTTTCTAATCTAACAAAGATGCTGAAAGTAATATCATATTGTAGAAGATTTTTGATAACAAAGGAAGAAAGACAAAATTTACCAAAGTATGTAACAGTACAAGAAATGAACAACACATTAGAGAATTGTATAAAACAAGTTCAAAAATTTGCCTTTGCAGAAGAAATCATGTGTTTAAGGAACCGAAGAGAAATACCAAAAGGGAGTGTACTCAAAACTCTATGTCCGATTTTGGATCTAAATGACTTATTAAAAGTCGGTGGACGAATTGATTTGGCCCACGTAAGCTATGACACACGGCATCCGTATATTTTACCTACTAAGTCTCACCTAACACAGTTATTAATATCGGATGCTCACGACAAAACACTTCACGGTGGACCGCAACTCATGTTGAATTATCTACGTTCAAAATTTTGGATCTTACGGGCTAGAGAGCAAGTCAAAAAATACTACCGGAATTGTATCACATGTTTAAGATATTCCAAAGCAGCTAGAGTACAATTGATGGGACAACTTCCAGATGCAAGGTTGAAGCCATGTAAGCCATTTAAGGCAACCGGAGTTGACTATGCTGGGCCGTTTAGCATTAAATTTTCGCCAGGACGTGGTGCAAAGACCTACAAAGGTTACATTTGTTTATTTGGATGTATGGTGACACGCGCTATCCATATTGAAGCTGTGACTGATTTAACAGCAAAGGGTTTTATCGCCGCATTTAGACGATTTACGTCTAGACGTGGACACTGTCAAGATCTTTACAGCGATAACGGCACTAATTTTGTTGGTGCAGATAAACAATTACGTGAAATGTTTGATCGCGCTAAATCAAATTTGCCTAACGAAATAGCTGAATTACTTACACTACAATCTACTACTTGGCATTTTATACCGCCACAAGCACCTAATTTTGGAGGTCTTTGGGAAGCCGGAGTTCGTTGTGCTAAAAACCATTTAAAGAAGGTCATAGGCGATAGTGTTCTTACATATGAAGAATTAGTTACAATATTATCGCAAATCGAAGCATGTTTAAATTCACGGCCTATTTCTGTTATTAGTAGTGAAGCAGATGACCCTCTCCCACTGACCCCAGGTCACTTTTTAATTGGAGAACCTATTTTAAACGTTAGTGATGAAAGTTATATACATTATAATGTTAATAAATTAGAGAGATGGAATTTAATTCAAAAAATTGTTTCTGATTTTTGGCAAAGGTGGTCGAAAGAATATTTATTAAATTTAAATCAAAGGTATAAATGGAATTCAAAATTACAAGAACCTAATATTAATGATATATGCATTGTTAGAGATCATAATGTACCGCCTTCTAAATGGATACTTGGTAAAATTGTTAATAAGCATGTAGGACCTGATAATGTAACGCGTGTAGTAACTATTAAATGCAAGAATACCTTCATTAAAAGACCATTGAGTAAAATAAGCATTCTAGATAAATAATTGTATTGCATTATATTTGATTGTATATCGTCAGGATGGGCGGCATTGCCATGAATCTAAGTTTAAATTTGAGATTTAAAATTAAAACGTTTTATATACTTCTGTTTTAAGTTTAACATTTTGTATAGAGGCAATATTTATGTATGATTATGTCGGTCGGTAGCCTTTCTTGGTAATGTATGGCTCCGACCGACAGTACGTAATGTTGTTGTTTTCAAAGATAATATTGTATCCTTCTCAATTAACTGTATAGTACGAAAATATAAAAGTGAAAGTAAAGTGAAGTGTTTTAGTTAGTGTTCTGTGAGTCCCTACGAAGGTAAAATTTTGTACAGTTGGTGAAAACGAAATCTCCTTAAGTGGTCACATAAATGTACTTTAAGTGTTCCTTAAAATTAGGGGACGTTGGTGAAAACGGGCATCAACCTATCAATCACTTGTACTGTGCACACAAAAGTGCATACATGGCTGGCCATCACACAGCTAGGCCAAATCGACGGCAATCATAGTCGTAAAAATAAGGACTTGCATTAACTGTGTATTGTTCCGTCTCATTTTCTCTTGTATTTTTAGAACTGACTACACTGTTAGCCTTAGGGGCCCTAGAGCCTCTGACGGCTTTTACAGCTTCACCGGACTTGGGCATTGGAGATAAAAACAAAAAGAAAGTGTGCGCGTGTAACCTTTACGCGCGATTGAAGTAAAACTTCTTTGGCGTTGACGGCATATATCACTGAAATGATTAAATTTTATTATTGAATATTATAGAATGTCACAATCGTCAGAAAATTTATTAATAATTTATTTATTACAAAAGTAATCAATAAACAAGTATATTTAGAGATTTTCAAACGACTATGCAATTTAAAATATATTTTTTTTAACTATTGAATTTTTATTCACTTTGCTATTCACAATTGATCCGTTTGAAAATATTGGAAATAAATAATCCTAATTGATTATGATATTTGCCACTAGCTGGGGTATAAGTCAAGAAGCGTGGAGTATATGACACATACTTACGACCAATCCAAATTATTATTTTAGATTACCGGAAATTACGTAAGCGTTACTTCCGTCAGAAAAAAAAATCTGAGTTACTCCCTAGTCACGCCTAAAGAAGTTTTAGTTCAAAAATCATTTGCGGCGTCGTAAGGCATTATCATCAATCTAGAAAGGTCCCTTTATAGTTGTCCGAATAAACGGAAACAATACACTAACATTATTAGTGTTGCGGACAGCGAGCCTCCAAAATAGAAACATGTTCCTAGTAATAAGTTAGGTTTAAATACATGTAACATTAATTCAATATATAGGAAGAAGGCATAATTGTGTAGAAATAAGTAGGTTATTTAATAAAAGTGTTAGTTGTAAGGATTAGGAATAAGATTTTACAAGTTGTAAGAACTAATGAGCGAACATCTGGCATATGACTCATCGCATTGCCGCCCTTTATCCGCAAGTAGCCTCGCTCTGGCGAGAGAGCGCGCGCTCCACGGCGTACGCTCATTGGCTGACCGATGTCCGCACAGTCGCTGGCGAGCCAGCGGTTGCGAGGCACAGGGCGAGAACAAAATAACGCGAAAGGGCGGCAATAGGCGGAATTCCGATTTCGACCGCTGACGTGAACGGACGTGTCCGCTCGCGCTCTCGATCGCTTTCTGAATTATCGCATTCTGCTTAAATTAGTGTACAACTTGTTTGCTCTGATCCACGGACCCGGTCCTAGGCCTGCCGGTTCAGAGTACAGTGTAAAGCTAGTTTTTTAAGCTATTTCATTCGCGCTCTGCTTGTACTAGTGTACGACTTGTTTGTTTTGATCCACGGACCCGGTCCTAGGCCTGCCGGTTCAAAGCACACAGTTTTAAGCTAGTTCTTAAGCTATTCATACCGCGTGTTATAGCTAGGTCGGTGTTATTGTTGTGTAGCGAGTATCTAGGTACTCGTTGCGCGCATAGCGCCGTCTCGCTCGCACATTTCGAGTAGCACTTCGGTGCACACGAAAAACCGTACTTTTCAGTACGACAATAAACGCGCTTTTCAGCGCGAAATCCTGTTTCTAAAGACACGCAAATCCACGGTTTAGTGGTCGTTCGTCGGATACCTAACGGTGCTAACGAAGACGAACGGGGCGTGACCCGAGCGCTCTCCGGTTACTTCCTTCTGAGGTAAACGATAACTCGGACGGGCCTGGGAATCTTAGCCTTTGCCTTTTTGCATAGTTAAGCCCCCAGGTGTCTCCTACCCAACCCTTCCTATCCTTACCATCCATCCTTGTGGTTGTTTGGGCAAAGCCACGGTATATACCGGCCTGCGTCCTCTGCCACAAGACTGCTAGGGACTCCCGTAGGGAAACGATAGGTCCTTTTCCTGTGTTTCATTACACCGTGACACACAGGTCTCATTGCTCCGGGCTCGGATAGCACGTTAAATTCATTCGGCGTACCCCCCTGCCCTCCAGGCAGGGAGGTGAATAAATTCACTTCCCCGTCCTCCAAACAGCCACCGCGATGGCCGAATCAAAACTCGCGGCATTAGAAATACGTTTTAGGCAGCTGGAAGCCGAAAACCAGCGTCTAGTTAATTTCATGTCCTTACACATGCCCGAGCTCAGTAATGAGTACATAAGTAGGGCACAGATGGCGGACTCGCTGCGGCCGCCATCAGCCAATCAGAGCGCCGTTACCGCGCACGCCATCCCCTCCACCTCCGCCGCGATCTCACCCGCCGCCGCGCCACCCGGTTTCACGCGACCCGCCTCGGTCCCTGCGACCGAGTACCCCCACCCCACTAACCTCGCAAGCGCGAGCCACGCCCCTAGCAAGTCCCGAGCAAAATCGCAACAGCGATCTTTTACCCCCGGTCCCTATGGCCGCCCCGCTAAACCCGTTGCCCCCGCGGCAACCGTATCAAATTCAACATCGGTGTCCAACTCTTTTTCGGCCCTTCCAGTCGAAACAGAGATGGACGCACCAGTAAGTTCAACCCCTTCCTCGGAAATGGAACTCTCGCTCCACTTCCAAAACCCAATCATAATCCCGACCGAACCTACCGCGGACAATGACGAATTCACGGTCGTCAAATCCCGAAAACGCGCGCCCCGTGATAACCCCGTTGAGGAAAACGCGGCTAATACAACAAAAACCGCTAACGGCTCCGCCGCCCCCGCAACCTCCTCGAATACCGACGAACCGGTCGTCGGTAAAAAGCAAAAACCCCCTCCGATAATTATCCACGACAAAACTGTCTGGACAAAGCTCACCAATGAGCTTAAAACACTAAAAATAGGCTACACCAAAGCGCGTAATACCGCGACAGGTATCTCCCTGACGATGAGCACGTCAAACTGCCATCGCAGATTGACCACCCTCCTCCGTAGTAGGAACATTCCCTACTACACTTACGCCCTCGAAGAGGAGCGTGTCCTACGGGTTGTGCTTCGGCGCATCCCAGTCGAAATCTCACCAGAGAAAGTCTTTGCCTCCATTGAAGCACAAAAATTCCCCATCCGAGAGGTACATCGGATGTATAATAAAGAGAAACGAGCCCTTCCAATGCTCGTTTTAATCTTAGATAAAACACCTGAGGGCAAAAAAATCTTTAATCTAGAAATTCGAAGCCCTCCCAATGCCACAACTGCCAGTTGTACGGACACTCCGCCCGCAACTGCTTCCTTCGTCCGAGGTGCGTTAAGTGCCTCGAAGACCACCCAACCAGGGAGTGCACGCGTCAGCGTGGCTCTAACACCCCCCCGAGCTGCGTACTATGCAGGGAGGAGGGACATCCTGCGAACTATCGCGGATGCCCCAAGGCCCCGCACACCACGCACCCCCGCCGCCCTGGGCAGGCTGCCCCTCAGCGGGCACCCCCCGCCTCAGGATCCCGGGCGCAGCAACCTCTGCTCAATCCAGAGGTCTTTCCGTCCCTCCCTGCCCCCCGCCGCACTCAGGCGACCGTAGGCCCCCCGCACCCCAGGTGCAGCCCAAACCCGTGCGTTCGACTCAGAACGCATGGGCCCCCAAACCGCAGCCCCTCATGGCTATGGACATCCCCGCGCCCCGCGCACCAGCGCCCCGCGCTCCAGCACCCCGCGCTCCGGCGTCCCGCGCCACCACAATGGATGACCTCATGTTATCGCTCACTCGTGAGCATGAGATACGCGAAATCCTCGCATACAAGGCCCATATGGAGCAGTACGGTTTCGTCGAAACCATAGCTGCCTTTCCCCGGCTCGTAGAGACGTTACAGCGTCTCGATCGCGAAGCCGCCAACCTCAGGCCTCTCAATGGCTAAACTCAAGCCGAGAGGTTTAAACATCTCCTTTTTTAATGCGCGGAACCTATATCCGCAGCGTGATCTCGTCGCGACTTATCTTAAAGATCACCAAATAGACGTTCTCTTAGTACAGGAAACGCTCTTAAAGCGTGGTAAACGCAATCCGAGTATCGCAAACTATAACATCGTTAGAAATGATCGCGACGGCCGAGGGGGCGGCACTCTCATTTACTACAAGCGCTCGTTGTATTGCATGCCGATAGATCCTCCGATACTTACCAATATGGAAGTATCCGTGTGTAGACTAGGAATGACCGATCATCCGTCCATAACGATCGTATCCGCGTACCTCTCACCGACGAAAGTACCTCTCAGGTCCGACCTAGAGAAGCTACTCTCGCTCGGCACATCGGTCATTATCGCAGGTGACCTCAACAGTGGACACACGTCCTTCAACAATTGGAGAGACACCAGCAATAGGGTTATTCTCGAAGGGTTGTCGGACGAGTTAAACTTTGACGTCATAGCGCCTGCCACTCCCACCCACTTTCAAGATCACTGTACACCGACAGTGCTTGACATAGCCCTCCTGAAAAATATCGCGCTTCAGGTACGACTCATTCGGGTCGTACACGAACTCGACTCCGACCATCGCCCGGTCATCCTACAGCTAGGACAACTAGATGACTCCAGCCCTCCTACAGTCACAACGGTTGACTATGCAAAATTAAAACACTACCTCGCGGATAGGCAGTCCTCGCCCAGTCTCGTTAGGGTCCCGGACGTATTAGAGTCAGTTGCGCACGTAGATCTCGCAATCGACTCCCTAGTTGACCACCTCCAAGTCGGCATCGGAGAGGCCTCGAGAGAGGTCGAAGCGGCGAACGATCGCCGCTTTGTACTCCCTGCCGACGTGCGAGCGTTGATGACGGAGAAGAACGCTGCGAGTCGTGCGCATGACTCTTATCCGACCGATCTAAACCGCGCACGATTACGCGCAATTCAGAGAGCGGTTAAAGCCCGTATAACCGAGCTCAAAAGTCACAGATGGGACACCCTAGTAGAAGGGCTAAGGCCGTCACATCTGACTTATTGGAAAGTAGCCCACGCCCTTAAAATAGACGCCCAACCTCGCATGCCCCTCCTCGAAAGGGGTCCCGGCACTACACCCGCTTTCGATACCATCGACAAGGCGGAGTGCCTTGCCGCTTGTCTGGAGAGCCAGTGCTCCCCGAACAGCGTCAAGAACACCGACCGAGTCAGAGATATCGAAGCCCGCGTGGAGGAGCTGAATAAGCTCCCGGTATCAGAATCCCTGTCCCCAGTCACTTCTGAGGAGATCTCTGCCATTCTCAAAAGCCTTAAGTTTAGAAAGTCACAAGGTCCCGACGGTATCAGGAACGAAGTACTCAAACTTCTTCCCGATCACCTCATAGCTCTATTGGTCTGCATATTCAATGTAGCCATAGACAACTGCCATTTTCCAGCCGTCTGGAAAACGGCCATTGTCATAGGTATTCACAAGCCCGGCAAGAGCACGTCGCTTCCCGACAGCTACCGCCCTATCAGTCTTCTAAATACCTTAGGTAAAATCTATGAGCGGATCCTTCTGAACCGTCTCAAATCCGTAATAGAGGAGAAAAACCTCTACCCGCCTGAGCAATTCGGTTTTCGTGCTAGACATTCTTGCACTCATCAAGTGCACCGCCTCACGGAGCACATTTTGTTTAACTTTTCCGAGTTATCCATACCCCGTCGCACGCTGGCAGTCTTTTTCGACGTAGCCAAGGCCTTTGATAAGGTCTGGCACGAAGGATTAGTCTATAAGCTGTACTCTCGCGAAGTACCCGATAGATTAGTTAAAATCATCCGCGATTACCTCAAAGACCGCACCTTTCGCTACAGAGTGGAAGGTGAACTATCCACACCCCATCCCATACGCTCAGGCGTCCCCCAAGGTTCCATCCTGGCACCTAGCCTCTTCAATCTGTACGTCAGTGACCTACCAAAACTTCAGGAGAAAGTTGAAGTAGGCTTATACGCTGACGATACAGTCATATACTCCTCTCAAAGGCAAACGAGAAACCTCAAATGTAGAATCCAAAGAGCCGTGACCACTCTCGGGAAGTGGTTTAAAAACTGGCGAATAGCCATAAACCCCACGAAGAGCGCAGCGGTGCTCTTCGACCAAACCGCCACACAGATACCGCAAAAACTCAAGGACAATCCCCTTGAACTCTTCGGTAATCCGATCCCCTGGAAAAAGGCGACCAAATATCTAAGTGTAACCCTAGATAGTAGACTCTCTTTTATACGCCACATCAATCTGGTTAGGAAAAGGGCCTCCTGGACCCTCGCCCGATTACATCCCCTGTTATGTGCTGCAAGCAAAATGTCTACGAGACACAAGCTTACGCTCTACAAGATGTGTATCCGTCCGATCATGACATATAGCTGCGTTGCGTTCGCACATATGTCAAGTTATAACTAGGAACGCTTACAAGCCATCCAGAATAAGTTTCTTCACCGCCTTACCGGTGCCCCCTGGTTTGTTCGTATGGAGGATCTCCATAGAGATATGGACCTTCCCTCAAGAAACAAGACTGGAAGAAACAGTACCCAGAAGATAGTACTAAGAAATTGTATATTAAGAGTTATTGTGTCTTGAAGAATACAGCGAAATTTTATTGTGGTATCTGTGTGTCATTGCATCTTCACGAGTTCAACCCGCCAGCGACCCAGTCCTCTCCGCTTCCGTGCTACGTCAGCGCCACGCCTACAAGAAGGCGCCTCACTGCGTGTGTACCTTAATGTTTCGCCCTCTTCACGCCTAGTAGTTTCGGGTGTGAGCAGGGTCGGTCACACGTAGTGAGAGGGGCTCGCACGAACTGGTTTCCAGACAGCTGGTTACCGTAGCGTGTATTCCGCCGTCGGTTATACAGAGTACGAGGGAATCGTTTCCGTCGCGTTCGCGCTCTCAGTGCGCGGTCCCGCTCTGTATTGGTTGACGTAGCACATTTGTAACGGGCAGACGCAAGCCCATTTTAGTTTTGGTCCTTCGAATAGCCGGATTGGGTCTAGTGAACCGGTGAACTGTGAAGATGCCTACGGTACGTTCGCCTACGTCGGGTCGCAAGGGCGACAGTGAAGAAACCACGACCACCGATTGGTCGTTGAACACGCCGACAGAAACGAGTTCGACTTCCACCACGTCCGCCACCACCAAGAAGACTGTACCTTCGACTTCATCGATCCGGACACGCACTGCGACCGCCGCCGCCGCATCGCAAGACACGTCGAGAACACCAGCACCCAGGAACATTGGAGGGAGCGAAGAGGCCCCACCGTGCGTTCCTACAGTGCCCACAGCGAAGGCAACAAGGGACATTGGAGGGAAAACAGCCCCACCGTGTGTCCCTGCGGCATAGCGCGCCAGCCAAGTCAGTAAGGTCCTCAAGGTCGCGTATGGCGGAACTAGAAGCAAAGAAAAAGCTAGAAATAGCCAAGTCAGCTGCCGCGCTTGCTGAGATTGAGCTGAAAATGGTCCTGTGCCAATCCGAAGAGGAAATCGATGATGAAGACATCGAGCGTGAAGAGCAATCCACACATGTGGAACAGGGGATAAACCATAGTGCAACAATTATGGAAAAACAACAGGAGTGTGAAAAACCACAAGAATCATACGTCAAGGTAAGTGATATTGAGAAAATTGCCGATAAAATGGTCACTGCTGTTAAGCCTCAACACGAGCCGTCGTACCAGCCGCACCGTCGAAGTATGCCGATATGCCTAGCTTCAATGGAGCATCTGAAGACTGGTTACCGTTCCTGAGAACATTTCGGGATTCTGCCGCACAATTCAGCGACACACAGAACATGACTCGTCTAAGGCACTCCATACACGGCACTGCGAAAGAGAGTGTTCGACTGATGTTGTTCACCGCCTATGACCCGGAAGAAGTCATCGCAACATTGGAGAGGAGGTACGGGAATCCGGAACGTCTCGTCCTGGCCGAACTAGCCGCTATAGAAAAGTTACCTCACATAGGGGAATCATGTGACGAGATATGCGCGTTCGCCAGTTGAGTTAGCAACGCCGTCGCTACGATAAGCGCCCTACGGAAGCCGGAGTACCTCTTCTCACCGCAGGTAAGTCGAAACATTGTACAAAAACTATCACCATCGTAACGGCTCAGATGGTTCGATTATGTCAAGGCCCACACAGACGACCCAATGCTCGTGAACCTGAGGAAGTTTTTGGAAAATGAAGCTGAGCTGTGGGTAACGTTCGCGCCAGTGGAAGCGCCTACAAAACGGTTCAACCGACGTGTGCATACCACACGTACCGAAGACAGAGAGAAACAAAACGTATCCAGTGTCAAAAAGTTTTGTGTAACTTGTGAAAATCGCGATCACTGGATAACTGAATGTAAACAATTTCGAGAAGCAACCACCGAAGACAGATGGGTGACTGTAAAAAATAAAAAGTTATGTTTTATGTGTTTACGTCAAAGACACTCGAAAAATAATTGTAAGGGGCCGTCTTGCCGTAAGTGTGGACGGCAACATCATACAATGTTACACGCGAATTCGAGTCGTCACGCGGCACAAGCGCCGCCAGAGAAGCCCGCACCGCGACCGCAACGACAGCCGCAACAAGGCGAAAATGAAGAGGCCACAATTAAAACTGTGTACGCCGCCGCGGACGGGAAAGAGGTCTACCTGAAATGATACTGGTAGATGTGTTCGGACCAGCCGGCTCTGCTCGTGTGCTCGCGCTATTAGATGAGGGGTCAACCGTGTCACTACTGGACAGCGCCGTGGCTCAAGAGATCGGAGTCTCGGGCAAAGAAGACCTGCTCATCCTCGAGACCGTCGGAGGGAAGCTCATCGAGAGAGAGGACTCGATAGTGGTCGACATTAAAATTAGAGGAGCTCACCGACTGGACAAGCGCTTATTGAAAGGAGTCCGGACCATAACAAACCCCAAGTTGTCGCCACAACACGTAAACATTGAAACAATCTAAAAGTGTGCGCATCTAAAAAACATGAGCGAGCTAGTTTACAGCAAGGAAAGGCCGGCTCTACTCATCGGACAAGACAACTGGGAGATGATTGTGTCCAGGAAAATCATCAAAGGGAAGCCGAACCAACCAGTTGCTTTCCTTACCAGTCTAGGTTGGGTGCTACAAGGCTGCTGCTCTACGAGTGACTCTACGCCGGTGAAATTTGTCAACCACGTGAAGAACATGAGTGAGGAGGCAAACATAGAGAACTTGAAACAAAGCCACTTCGAACTAGAGTCCATCGGAATACAGCAGCACCGCCCCACCAACGATGCCGATGGGAGAGCCCTAGAGATCCTCAACAACACCACGAAGAGGCAACCCGACGGAAGGTTCGAGTCAGGACTGGTGTGGAAGAGCGACGAAGAAACCTTGCCAAACAACTACGCCATGGCTCGTCATCGCCTGAATGGTATAGAGAAAAAGCTCGACAAAGATGCCACATTAAAAGGGGAATATGAGAAACAGATACAAAACCAACTCGACAGTGGATATGCCGAGAAGGCACCGGCCGAAGCCAAACCGGGAAGGACATTTTATTTGCCGCACTTTGCCGTAGTACACCCGCAGAAACAAAAAACCCGCATTGTATTTGACGCCGCAGCAAAATACGACGGTAAGTGTTTGAACGACGCGCTGCTCCCGGGACCCGACCTACTGCAGTCGCTGTTCGAAGTTCTGTTGCGATTCCGGCAGGGGCCAGTCGCAGTAGTCGCCGATATAAAAGAGATGTTCCTGCAGATCCGCGTGAGAGATGAGGATCGCGACAGCCTGCGATTCCTATGGCGAGGAGATGATCGGTCATCAAAGCCGACCGAGTACCGAATGACGTCGGTCATTTTCGGTGCCGCGTCATCACCGGCTACCGCCATCTACGTGAAAAACCGGAATGCAGAGGAGTACAAAGTTGAACATCCGGAAGCGACCAAAGCAATCGTCAAAAACTATTACATGGACGATGGCTTCACATCGGAAGAGGAAGCTGTTGAGTAGTGGTTATTCGCCGGTTCTGGGGCACTCCATCCTACTAGTCCCATATGATGTAGCGGCAGACCGCGAATGAAGTTAATGGCACTCACATGACCGCGAATGAAGTTAATTGAATCCGCGGATTAAGTTTATTGATACCCATGCACTCAAGTATCAACTTGTTTGCACATAAATCACTACTCTAATACAATACATCCGTAGTTGTCATCCTTTTTTATCTATTCCCCAATTATTTTTTGGGTTTCTATTGTGTTTTTAGGTTGCATTTTAGACACGTATCTACCCTTTTTTACATCACGCTACTTGCTTATTGTTCATTATATTTTTTGTTTGAAAGTACATTTCTTTATCTCAAAAAGGATGCATTCCATTCGTATAACTGACCACACACATAGGTATCACCATTAATTCGGGTATAAAAGAAATAGCCAAAGCCAAACTATATGTCATTACGATTTGTGCTTTACACGGTGCTCCAATCTC